>CM022709.1:34531697-34691697 GCA_012295165.1 Asparagus setaceus | reverse complement strand
CTCTCTTTGGTGTCCCATTAACCCTATACCTCAACAACAACCCTATTTGTAGAGTAGAATCCCGAATACAAAAGCATTCTCAAAGAAACCAATCCTAAACCAAACCAAACTAGGTTGGCTGCAGTTCGGGGCTGTTTGTAGCCCCTTATTCGTTATTTTGCCGCCTTTCGGATCTACTTTTTATATCTTCTTTTGCTGTCTTCTTAAGGCTAAAATACAAGACTAGTCCCAGCATAAACTAATGAACAAATAATATTTTTGTTATCCATTAAGTATTTTGGTTCATGCCATGAAATAGATAAATATGATTTTTGAGTGTATTTTTTTGGGATTCCCCCCAAGTTTAAGGGTATTTTTATGATTTTTTAAATGTATGAGGGCGTTTCCTATAAATTTTTCAAGCTTTGAGGATATTTTTGTTGAATTTTTAAGTGTGGGGGAGTTTACGATTAATTTTCTTAGGTATAAGGATATTTTCAATATTCTAAATTTGTGGCTCACAATGAACCGAAGAGAGGGTTTTCTCAATATATACTATAGGTTTTCTCAATTACACATAACAATAATGTATTCTCTAATCACGTAATTATTTTTAATTTTTACATGTTGGGTATAATGTTAACAAATAGATTAACAAAAGACCACAAGAATTTAAATAATAATAAGTTGAGTATATGTGTTTTCCAGGCTACTTTCTAATTTTCTATAATATAATAAAATTCATCATAAAAGCAGAAACTAATTAACAACAAAATAGTCATTGTCTCATTAGAAAGAGAACTAAAAAGCAAAAACACCAGATTCGTTCAGACAAATTTGCAAAGCATAAAACATAAAAAGCAAAATATAGAGAATTACATGCAATTACTCATTCATCTCAAAGATCAAAGGGCTTTCTCGATATTAAAGAGAGATATTTTTGTCTTTTTTGGTTATGGCAAGGCACATGACAAGTTAGATTTGACAATATTTCTTTAAGAGTTGTAACAAAATCTTTAAGGGAGACGAATAAAAGAAGATTAGGGTGTTTATATACAAAACACCTTAAAGTTCAAGGAGTTTTGTAGAATTAAAATAGTTAAAAAGAGATTATCTTCAAAACCCCCAAAGTTAAGAGGGTTTTCACAATTGATATTTCATGTCAAAAAATTAAGGGAAAATTGTGTCCAGGCCCCAAAAATGGGAAGCCCATGTGACCGGGCCCTCTGTATTTTGGGCCATGTGTTTCGGCCCCAAATACACCAGATTTGTGTCCAGCCCCAAAAATGCCGCCATGTGAGCAGAGAGAGAAAGATAGCACCGAAGTTACTATCCTACCCTCCGGCGTGACCGAACTTCGTGCAAGCCTCCCCTTCCACTCAAGTACTCTCTCTCTCCTCTTGGCCTTCAAGCTTCGGCGACCAGGAAAAATCCCAAACATCTCTAATTTCGATCTAGGGTTTTCGCTCTCGCCGGAAAATGTCGTCGAAGGAAGCCTCGGTTAACGATTTCAAGTCGAAATTAAGTGAGACGAAGGAGAAAGATGAAGCGAAATCACAGGTCCCGCCGTCTTGAATCATCCGGGAAAGGAAGCGTCGAAGACCACATTGGTAATGCAAAGGCGAACCACGAGGTCGGTAGAAAGAGAAGACAAGAAGGGATGATTCCAACCCCAAAAGTAAGTGCTAGGTTTTTCTTAATTAAAGAACTTAACCCCTTTGGATGTTATCCAAACGGAGTTTCATGTTAATTCTAATCCTATACGTGAGAGTTAACCCGAGTTTCATGATATTTAAAAGAGTTTGATGTTAACCGATTTGTGTTTCATGTTAAGTCTAATTTAATTAAGTAAAGAAGTTCATGTTAAGTCAAACTTAAATCGTGTTAAGTCTAATTTCAGTTCATGTCAAATCTAATGTCTTCTCATGTTAAGTCTATTTTTCATGTTAATTCCAATTTTATTTGTGTTAAGTCTAATTGGTTTCATGTTAGGTCTAATTGGTTTCATGTTAAGTCTAAACTAGGTTCATGTTAAGTCTAATTTCGGTCATGGCTAGTCTAATGTCTTTTCATGGTAAGTCTATTTTTCATGTTAATTCCAACTTTATTAGTGTTAAGTCTAATTTAGTTCGTGTTAAGTCCAATTTGATTCATGTTAAGTCTAAGTTAAGTTCATGTTAAGTCTAATTAAACGCTTACATTTGAATTTATTTTCGGAAAATAGTTGGTGAGGCTACCGGAGATATTAGACCAACGGCCGTTATTGGGGCTTATTGTGATTTTATGAATCGGCTTGGCCCAAAGATTCGCCAATGGCACAGTGGATGCCTATTGTGGATCCACATTTGAGCACTATATACAATTTGGTGCTCCGCATGATCGTAAAACACTTGAGCACGTATTGAGTTTTCGTGGGCGATAAACGAACATTTTCTATCCCCGATGCATATTCGGGAAAAGAAAGTTATTAATTTTGGCGTGGATTGGGTCCGTAATCATACTTTATTTCCAATTTACGGTGAGATTATTTTGAAGAATAGGGACTCCAAGTGCGAATGTGGGTGCAATATTTTTCCAAACTTTTAAAGATGACAAGGGCGGAAAAAAAGAAAAGCCGACATTAGCATGAGAAGATATGTTGAAGATCCGCTAGAAAGTCTAGTGGAATCAACAAAAGAAGGATATCTAAGACTTTGTTCTCCGCAAATTCTTTATCGCTCGATGATATGGTGCCCCGAAGCGGGGATGGTTTCCCTAGAATAGTCTTGAAGTATCACGGATAGCATTGAGAGGGTGAACAAAGTCGCACGGGTGACTTCATTTATAAAGAAATTATTAGAGTCATAAATGTTGCTCGAAGGTTTGAAGAAGCCGGGGTTACATATATCCCCGGATGCATGCCATCGATACCGTAAGTTCCATGTTAAGTCTATTTAATTTTCTACTAAGCGTACATTGCTTCTTGTGAAGTGTTAGGCCTTTCATGTTAAGTCTAATTTGATTCATGTTAAGTCTAATTTAGTTCATGTTAATCCTAATTACTTTCATGTTAAGTCTAGTTATTTTAATGTTTTAAGGTTAATGGTGAATATGATCTGATCATAGTTGGAATGGTGAATGTATTACTTACAGCTTTGATACTATGAGATGACCGGCATAAGGAGATATGCCATCAGTGACAGATGCCGGCCTCTAATGACAAATTGGGTCTCAGAGGGGGGAAAAGCTGGTTCTTTTAGGAAGGGGACAATTAAAGCAAAGGTAAAAGCGGCTTCAATAATGCATCTAGAGAAGCCTATTGTGAAAGTTGGGCCATCTCTCCCAAACCCCCCCGCGAGGAAAGATTTCAAGCCCAAGCGCCGATTAAGATTAAAGGCGAAGAATGATGGAGCAGAGAAGGATGACTCCATAGGCCATGTAAGTTTTCTGTTAAGTCTTATTTCATGTTAAGTCTAATTTTCATTTCATGTTAAGTATAATCTTCAGTTCATGTTAAGTCTAATTTTCATGTTAAGTCTAAATTTCAGTTCATGTTAATTCCAACTTTATTAGTGTTAAGTCTAATTTTCAGTTCATGTTAAGTCTAAATTCGGTTCGTTAAGTCTAATTTTCAGTTCATGTTAAGTCTATTTTTCCATTTCATGTTAAGTCTAAATTCTAGTTCATGTTAAGTCTAATTTTCAGTTCATGTTAATTCTATTTTTAGTGTTAAGCCTATTCCATTTCATGTTAAGTCTAAATTCGGTTCATGTTAAGTCTAATTTTAGGTTCATGTTAATTCCAACTTTATTAGTGTTAAGTCTAATTTTCAGGTTCATGTTAAGTCTAAATTCGGTTCTCGTTAAGTCTAATTTTCAGGTTCATGTTAAGTCTATTTTTCCATTTCATGTTAAGTCTAAATTCTAGTTCATGTTAAGTCTAATTGAAGTTCATGTTAAGTCTATTTTTCGTGTTAAGCCTATTCGGTTCATGTTAAGTCTAAATTCGGTTCTCGTTAAGTCTAATTTTCAGTTCATGTTAAGTCTATTTTTCGTTAAGCCTATTCCATTTCATGTTAAGTCTAAATTCGGTTCATGTTAAGTCTAATTTTCGGTTCATGTTAAGTCTAATTTGATTCATGTTAAGTCTAATTTTCAGGTTCATGTTAAGTTTAAATTTTAGTTAAGTCCAATTTTAATACTTGTTAATCCTACTTTCAGTTCTGTCAAGTAAAGAGGTCGAGAAAGCCGAAAATTGAGGAAGACAAGAAGAACTCAATAGGCTATGTAAGTTTAATTTCTAGTTCATGTTAAGTCTAATTTCCAGTTCATGTTATGTATTTCAAGTTAAATCTAATAGTTAATTTCTAGTTCATGTTAAGTCTAATTTCTATTAATCTCTTAAAATCTCAGATCATTGCAAAGCATCTGGATGATGCTTTTGAAAAGGAAGAGGAGGTGGAGGCTCGCCTATTGAGAAGCAAGCGATATTTTGGAGAAATTCGCTAAATTTTGCAGACGATTACTCAGTGCGACTAAACACAGGAAGAGTACATATTGTCAAGTATTTATGGTTGAGATTAGAAGACTCAACGGAATATTGGAATCTTTGGGAAGAAGTGGTGATGTTATAGACCGGAGGTCTTGAAGGAAAGAGTTAAGAAGAATTTACCAAAATAAGTAAGTTCACGACCGGGTAGATGAAGAGGAACACCATTCTCCCAAGCATTGTACGAATTCGAGAAGGGGAGGATGAAGATGACCTATGGATGAAGATTCCATGAAGAATAAGGTTGAGGAAGACCCCATGAGGAAAAAGTCAAGAGGAACCAAATATGAAGGAAAAAGGTGATGATGAAGTCCCCAATGAGGGGAAACCGAAGGAAGCCGAGGAGGAAGAGGAAGATCAATTTGAAGAAAGAGCAAGTGTTGAGATTATTTTATGATGCTAAGAAAATTGTGCATAAAGGAATAGATGAGAAAATTGAGAATAAGATTGAGGAGGATATTGTAGATAAAGATGGAGAGGAAACCAGAATAAAGGAGTAGAGGAGAAAATTGAGGAAAAATTAAGGAGGAAATCCTAAATAAAGATGGAGAGGAACTCAGAATAAAGGAGTAGAGGAGAAAATGAGGAAAATATTGAGGAGGAAATTATAAATAAAGATGTGATTAAGGTGTTGATGACATTGTGGAGGCCCTAGCGAGTGCTATGCAAAAGAAAGGAAAGAAGGTAGCCACAAAGAAGAGCCAACTCATGAAAATTAGGGCACCAAGCAGAAGAGCTACGAAGAGATCGCAGCACGTTAGGACCCCTTACACAGAGGGAAAGAAGAAGCAAGAAAAATCTGTAATTGAAGAGGTAGTGATTGTCCCTGATCTAAAGAGCCCACCCATCAAATATTACTTCAACAATCAAGATATCAAGTGGGATGTGTTGAAGATGAACTTAATGACGGAGGATGAGGAATCTCTGTTGAAAGAGTAAATGCAGGGATTCCAGATCCTTCAGGGTTTAGCGTACGCATTCTTGATAGCGCAGGGACATTCTTGCACAATTATAGGATACCACCTTGGATATCCTCCAGACTCAACCCAACAGAGAATAAATTTCTAACATATTTTTGCTCTCTAAGGTGTCATAGGTAAGTTTCCATTAATTAATTAATTTTTATTTTCGGAATATATGTTTAGTTAATTGCAATATATGTTAACTCAATAGATAATTCCCACTTTTTCAGGAGGTATGATGTTATCGATACAGCTAACAGCAGCATGAACAGATATGAGCTGCTATACTTGCTTCGTGGTGGTCGGCTTGACGACAAAGTAAGATTCTAAATTTCTAAATTGAATGAGCCTTTTTTATAATGAATGCTAATTTCCAGGTTCATTACAGATGGAAGAAGCAGTGTTAGATAGGCTTTAGCAAGAAGCCTATGACAAAAAATATGGCCTGGTGTCAGTGTTCTTTTGTGTAAGTATTTCAGATCATGTTAAGTCTAATTTTCATGTTAAGCCTATTCCCAGCTCATGTGAATTCTAATTTTCAGATCATGTTAAGTCTACTTTTCATGTTAATTCTATTTTCATATCATGTTAAGTCTAATTCCATATCATGTTAAGTCAAATTTTCATGTTAAGTCTATTACCAGTTCATGTTAATTCTAAATTGCAGTTCTCGTTAAGTCTAATTTTCAGTTCATGTTAGCCTCAAATTTCATGTTAAGCCTATTTCCAGCTCATGTTAATTCTAATTTTCACGTTATCTCTAATTTCATTTCATGTTAAGTCTAATTCATGTTAACTCATTTTACTTGATTACAAAGATTCACTCTACCATCACCGAATTTTACATGATGTTTTGAATTATCTTGAAAAATATACGGCCGTCCGCATCGAGCGTCTATTGATTCCTTTGGTCGGGGCGATCAGCGGCATCTAGTGAAGTCCTTTTGAGCGAGGATGAAAGGGTCGTGAGACATTATAGTTCGGTGACCACGACCGTATAAGGCTCACGTAAATAAAATCATAACATATTTTGACTACTGGGCAAATGATTTTAAGATTGTAGATGTGCGTAGAAAATTTCGATATGAAGCCATCAAATGCGAAGAACAAGTTGGGAGGTTAGTATCATGCTTAAATTCATGATAAATTCTCTAAAGGAATAACGTAAAAACTAAACTAAATTTATATGCTCACGTTGCAGCTATGACTGTGGTGTGTTCGTTTACCATTATATTCGGGCAATAATTGATGGTCGCTCGACAATCCGCGTGACTCCTGAAGGTGAGCCAGCTGCCGTTATGCGTGCTAGACTTGCCGCAGAATTACTAATAGAAGGACGGGAAAAAAGAGAGAAAAAGGGAACACTACACGAAGATGACCTGAATTTATGAATATAAATGTATATAATTACGGTTTAGTATAATCGTAGAAGAGATTGTTCAGTTCACATACAATTGTAGAGTTAACATGATGTGTAATAGAATTAACATGCTGTGTAATAGAATTAACATGAAGTGTATTTGAATTAACATGATGTGTAATAGAATTAACATGAAATGAAATAGAATTAACATGAAATGAAATAGAATTAACATGAAATGAAATAGAATTAACATGATGTGTAATAGAATTAACATGAAGTGTATTTGAATTAACAAGAAGAGAAATAGATTTAACATGAACTAAAATAGAATTAACATGAAATAAAATAGAATTAACATGCAGTGTAGTGGAATTAACATGTAGTTGTATAGAATTAACAAGAACTGAAATATATGAATTGACGATCAACGCCTTAGAAAGTTACGAGTAGCAGAAAGATACAAGTGAAAGTTCAGTTCACAAAATCCTACATCAATTACACAAAATATCTTACAGCCCTCCATTTTATTCTATTCCTACTCTAGGAATTTCTCCAGGCCGCGGTGGTTTGCGATAACTTCCATCTTTTTCTTTGACAATCCTTCAGTACACATGCCATGTGCATGCTGTTTTAGTTGCTGCTTAGTCCACCTCTTTATCTTCCGATTGATGCAAAATGGACATCTCCATGAGCCGTCTTGACGGCGACAGTTGAGTAGTCCATTGCGTAAGTCTTGCTGAACTTTAACGATTTGCTCCTGCAGTTCCTCCTCCTCCTGTTCTTCGACGCTGTACTCATCGTCAGCAGCAAGGTTTAGCCGTCGACGCTGCTGCAAATTAGGGATGGGGTATTTGAGGGTTTTCATGTTACAAGATTAAATCCATATAAACATCAAGTTCAAAAAATTTCTTACAGTTTCACGAGCATCAGATGTTCCGGGAGAAGGGCTTCTTGCTCGGCGACTCATGTTCAATAGCTTTATGGCTGTTCATATGAAAATAGTTAATATGACTCAAATTACAGAATCATTAGCATGTGCGAGAACAATTAACATGAGACATACCTTACTTTCTTTTCCCTCAAGATCGCAGCACGATTTCTTTGCACTGAAGATGCTTCACTGAGGTTTTTAACACAAAGTGGTTGAAACCATTCAATGCAACTTTAGTTGGCATCAGTTCTAAATACTTACTGTAAAAAAATGGTTAACAGAATTCAATTGGGAAGCTCCGTGATTGACATTAGTCTTATCAACATTTACTACCCAATTGGGAAGCTTCGTTGTTGTCATAATTCAATTGGAGATATTGGACTTCGCCTGAATTTATTAGACTTAACATGAACAGGAACTTGACTTATCATGAACAGGAATTAGACATAACGTGAACTGGAATTAGACTTAACATGAAGCGAAATAGAGTTAACATGAAGTGAATTAGACTTAACATGAAGCGAAATAGAATTAACATGAAGTGA
The DNA here is from genome assembly GCA_012295165.1 of Asparagus setaceus. Taxonomy (NCBI): domain Eukaryota; kingdom Viridiplantae; phylum Streptophyta; class Magnoliopsida; order Asparagales; family Asparagaceae; genus Asparagus; species Asparagus setaceus. The sequence goes on along the minus strand of CM022709.1, from coordinate 34,683,390 downwards.
ATTAGACTTAACATGAAGCGAAATAGAATTAACATGAAGTGAATTAGACTTAACAAATAGACTTAATATGAAGCGAAATAGAATTATTATGAATAGAATTAGACTTAACTTGAAATGGAAATTAGGATTTACATTTACGGAAAATATTAACACGAACTTTAAGTGTCATACATAGCAAAGAAATTGCTTCCACCATGAAATTGCTTACTAACTTAAAAAAAACTTAATCTGTAACTATACAAGCAAATAACTTTACAGCATATAACACACTTAATCTGCAATAGGTTCGTTGCATGTTTTACGCTTATGACCTTCCATATGGCATCGAGAGCATTTTACTGGCCGTGTGTAAACCGTTCTGTTGTTGATTCGTCTTGTTTTATTTCTCCCTTTCTTTTTTGTTGTTAGTGGTGGTAAAATCTGGATCTCATCACGTGGCACGCTACGCTTCTCGTAATCAGGGATGTGGTAAAGAATTGGCTCGTAGCTTTTTTTAAAAGATTTAACCGTCATAAACGAATCGCAGAACTGGTAAATATCTCTCTTCATAAATATTATGGCTGCGCATGCATGTTTACAAGGGATACGAGTTATATCCCACGCACGGCATGTGCATGTGTTTTTGTCCAGATCTACTTGACAAGTTCTATGGGAGTGTACCTCAAATAATCCTCTATGTGATTGACGCACATCCAATACGCGGCCATTGTCCATGTTCTCTTTAAGGACAAGCTCAGCTTTGGGACAAAGAAATGAATTCCAATTTTCAGCCATGCCTCGTCGATCATTCATTCGGACCATAATTTGCTTCCGTATGTGTTCTACCAGCTGTAATATCCTTAGCGTTCTAGCCTCGTGTATCCATTTGTTGAAGGACTCAGCGACATTAGATGTCACGTGACCATATCTGAAACAATTAACATGCAATGAAATAGAATTAACATGCAAAGAAATAGAATTAACATACAGTGGAATAGAATTAACATGAATTAAAATAGATTTAACATGAAGTAGAATAGCGTTAACATGAAGTGGAGTAGAATTAACATGAAGTGTAATAGCTTTAACATGAAGTGGAGTAGAGTTAACATGAAGTGAAATAGCTTTAACATGAAGTGTAATATAATTAACATGAAATGGAATAGAATTAACATGCAGTGAAATAGAATTAACATGCAGTGAAATAGAATTAACAAGCACAGAAATAGAATTAACATGCAGTGAATTTTTAGTTCATCATACAATTAACATTATATTGCTTATACTTTACCTAATTCCGTGAAAGTACGCTTGCCCGCTTATCCGGAGCGTAGTTCATGACAATATTATATGCTCTTTCGTTTATCAGCTTAATGTCGTCCATATAATCGTTCCATTCTGCTTTAGTATACTTGTAACAAGCTGATTGTAATAGATTACCTTAACTGAGTATCCTTTGCCTTTAGTCCCAAGTCCTTCAATTTTGACTGAAATTTTCCACTAGATGTAGAACACATCCGAGTGTAGAGCATCTGAAAAAAACTCTCTAACAGCTTTTCTGGATTCCCTTATCCGCATCCGATATTATAACTAGTTGATGTGGAGGATTGTATGGATCCGGCCTTTCATAGAGTATAGACCACAAACTGTCAAAATTTGCAATTAACATCTTGAAATTAGAATAAACACGAAACAAGTTAGGCATGAAATGAAATTATACTTAACATGACTCAAAATAAGTATAAAGATAGCCTAGAAAGATAGAGTATTGACATAAAACCTTGTAAGAACCACTCCAGTTAACGTTATTTTCTTGATCGCATATGCAATAGGCTAGTGGAAATATCCCCTGATTTTCATCGTATGCTACAGCGCTGAGGAGTATTCCTTTGAATCGATCTTTCAGAAAGGTCCCATCCAAAAATATAAGTGGTCGACAACCACGCAAAAAACCATTTATGCAAGCGGCATAGCAAATGAATAATCTTGTAAACCTTCCCTCATTTTGTTCAACATGAATATAGCTACCTGGATTTGTCTCCTTAACATTTTCTACATACCTAAATTTCATGTTAAGAAAAAGTGCTAGAATTAACAGCATACGGAATCAAGTTGGAATAAATAGAACTAACATGAAATGCAGTAGAATTAATTTGTAGTGAAATAGAATTAACATGAATTTCAATAGAATTAACATGCAATGGAATAGAATTAACACGAAGTGAGATTGAATTAACATGAAGTTGAATAGCATTAACATGCAATGGAATAGAATTAACATGAAGTGAGATTGAATTAACATGCAGTTGAATAGAATTAACATGCAATGAAATAGAATTAACAGGCAGTGAGATTGAACTAACATGCAGTGAAATGGAATTAACATGCAGTGAAATAGAATTAACATGAAGTTCAATAGAATTAACATGCAATGGAATAGAATTGTTCGCGGTAAAAGTTGGGATGATTGTCATTGATTTGAACTTGCTTACAAACTTCACCAAACAAATCCGTCGATTCTTCGTCGATTCTTCGTCGATTCTTCGTCGATTCTTCGTCGATTCTTCGTCGATTCTTCGTCGATTCTTCGTCGATTCTTCGTCGATTCTTCGTCGATTCTTCGTCGATTCTTCGTCGATTCTTCGTCGATTCTTCGTCGATTCTTCGTCGATTCTTCGTCGATTCTTCGTCGATTCTTCGTCGATTCTTCGTCGATTCTTCGTCGATTCTTCGTCGATTCTTCGTCGATTCTTCGTCGATTCTTCGTCGATTCTTCGTCGATTCTTCGTCGATTCTTCGTCGATTCTTCGTCGATTCTTCGTCGATTCTTCGTCGATTCTTCGTCGATTCTTCGTCGATTCTTCGTCGATTCTTCGTCGATTCTTCGTCGATTCTTCGTCGATTCTTCGTCGATTCTTCGTCGATTCTTCGTCGATTCTTCGTCGATTCTTCGTCGATTCTTCGTCGATTCTTCGTCGATTCTTCGTCGATTCTTCGTCGATTCTTCGTCGATTCTTCGTCGATTCTTCGTCGATTCTTCGTCGATTCTTCGTCGATTCTTCGTCGATTCTTCGTCGATTCTTCGTCGATTCTTCGTCGATTCTTCGTCGATTCTTCGTCGATTCTTCGTCGATTCTTCGTCGATTCTTCGTCGATTCTTCGTCGATTCTTCGTCGATTCTTCGTCGATTCTTCGTCGATTCTTCGTCGATTCTTCGTCGATTCTTCGTCGATTCTTCGTCGATTCTTCGTCGATTCTTCGTCGATTCTTCGTCGATTCTTCGTCGATTCTTCGTCGATTCTTCGTCGATTCTTCGTCGATTCTTCGTCGATTCTTCGTCGATTCTTCGTCGATTCTTCGTCGATTCTTCGTCGATTCTTCGTCGATTCTTCGTCGATTCTTCGTCGATTCTTCGTCGATTCTTCGTCGATTCTTCGTCGATTCTTCGTCGATTCTTCGTCGATTCTTCGTCGATTCTTCGTCGATTCTTCGTCGATTCTTCGTCGATTCTTCGTCGATTCTTCGTCGATTCTTCGTCGATTCTTCGTCGATTCTTCGTCGATTCTTCGTCGATTCTTCGTCGATTCTTCGTCGATTCTTCGTCGATTCTTCGTCGATTCTTCGTCGATTCTTCGTCGATTCTTCGTCGATTCTTCGTCGATTCTTCGTCGATTCTTCGTCGATTCTTCGTCGATTCTTCGTCGATTCTTCGTCGATTCTTCGTCGATTCTTCGTCGATTCTTCGTCGATTCTTCGTCGATTCTTCGTCGATTCTTCGTCGATTCTTCGTCGATTCTTCGTCGATTCTTCGTCGATTCTTCGTCGATTCTTCGTCGATTCTTCGTCGATTCTTCGTCGATTCTTCGTCGATTCTTCGTCGATTCTTCGTCGATTCTTCGTCGATTCTTCGTCGATTCTTCGTCGATTCTTCGTCGATTCTTCGTCGATTCTTCGTCGATTCTTCGTCGATTCTTCGTCGATTCTTCGTCGATTCTTCGTCGATTCTTCGTCGATTCTTCGTCGATTCTTCGTCGATTCTTCGTCGATTCTTCGTCGATTCTTCGTCGATTCTTCGTCGATTCTTCGTCGATTCTTCGTCGATTCTTCGTCGATTCTTCGTCGATTCTTCGTCGATTCTTCGTCGATTCTTCGTCGATTCTTCGTCGATTCTTCGTCGATTCTTCGTCGATTCTTCGTCGATTCTTCGTCGATTCTTCGTCGATTCTTCGTCGATTCTTCGTCGATTCTTCGTCGATTCTTCGTCGATTCTTCGTCGATTCTTCGTCGATTCTTCGTCGATTCTTCGTCGATTCTTCGTCGATTCTTCGTCGATTCTTCGTCGATTCTTCGTCGATTCTTCGTCGATTCTTCGTCGATTCTTCGTCGATTCTTCGTCGATTCTTCGTCGATTCTTCGTCGATTCTTCGTCGATTCTTCGTCGATTCTTCGTCGATTCTTCGTCGATTCTTCGTCGATTCTTCGTCGATTCTTCGTCGATTCTTCGTCGATTCTTCGTCGATTCTTCGTCGATTCTTCGTCGATTCTTCGTCGATTCTTCGTCGATTCTTCGTCGATTCTTCGTCGATTCTTCGTCGATTCTTCGTCGATTCTTCGTCGATTCTTCGTCGATTCTTCGTCGATTCTTCGTCGATTCTTCGTCGATTCTTCGTCGATTCTTCGTCGATTCTTCGTCGATTCTTCGTCGATTCTTCGTCGATTCTTCGTCGATTCTTCGTCGATTCTTCGTCGATTCTTCGTCGATTCTTCGTCGATTCTTCGTCGATTCTTCGTCGATTCTTCGTCGATTCTTCGTCGATTCTTCGTCGATTCTTCGTCGATTCTTCGTCGATTCTTCGTCGATTCTTCGTCGATTCTTCGTCGATTCTTCGTCGATTCTTCGTCGATTCTTCGTCGATTCTTCGTCGATTCTTCGTCGATTCTTCGTCGATTCTTCGTCGATTCTTCGTCGATTCTTCGTCGATTCTTCGTCGATTCTTCGTCGATTCTTCGTCGATTCTTCGTCGATTCTTCGTCGATTCTTCGTCGATTCTTCGTCGATTCTTCGTCGATTCTTCGTCGATTCTTCGTCGATTCTTCGTCGATTCTTCGTCGATTCTTCGTCGATTCTTCGTCGATTCTTCGTCGATTCTTCGTCGATTCTTCGTCGATTCTTCGTCGATTCTTCGTCGATTCTTCGTCGATTCTTCGTCGATTCTTCGTCGATTCTTTCGGTCTTCCGGCTTAGTTTTGCTCCGTAATGTCGCCGTCGTGTTTGAGTCCGTGCGATCAACTTTCGAGCTTAAGCGGCCCGTTTGCATTGACGGACTAAGTACGGTTGATTCCTTCTCATCGACGTTTGAGTTTAATCAACTCGACGCCGCTTCATTGGCTCAGACGCCTTGCCGACTCACTTCATGTGCTCGTCGACTCGCTCTACGCGTTTTGCGACGTCGGTTTGTCGAATGGATCGTCGGTTGTCAACCCACCGTCACGAGTTTCGTTCGGGTACTGATAAGCAATTTTTTATGCCTACAAGAATTAACACGAAGTGAGATTGGATTAACATGAAGTTGAATAGCATTAACATGCAATGGAATAGAATTAACATGAAGTGAGATTGAATTAACATGCAGTTAAATAGAATTAACATGCAATGAAATAGAATTAACAGGCAGTGAGATTGAACTAACATGCAGTGAAATGGAATTAACATGAAGTGAAATAGAATTAACATGCAGTGTAATGACTTACATTCCATTCATAAAATTAATTTGTATAGGATAGATACTTTACCATCGTAATTGATCATAGGACTCATGAGCATCACCGTATAATTGTTCATGTGCTCTTTCTTTACCCCACCATACCTTACTATACTCGACCCTTAGCCCAAAGGAACTTAAAAGCTCCTTCTTTACATCAATAGGGCGTATATTCGGCCGGTCCTTTAACATGGGTTGTAATTGGGTCGCAATGAATTGTCGGGAGGCCCTACGTTGATCGGCATTATTGCCATGCTGACCACAAGTGTGATTGTTCACGAACTTTTTTATTTCAAGTCTATTTTCATCTTTAGGTGGAGAGGCAAATAACATCCACGGGCAACTTTTGGTTTTCTTAAACCGGCAACAAACTCGAATACGCTTTGGTTCATTCTTTTCAAAATCGTACTCAAATTTTTTGGCAAACGAATAGTATTGCAAAGCTAATCTTAATTCTTTGGCCCCGTCAAATCGTTGCCCCTCCTCAGTTAAAGCATTGTGCCACCAAGCAAGAATCCTCTCTGTATTGTTTATCATGTCATCAATCATCATAACATTATCCGCAGTAGGATTATCATTGGGAATCCTATCTGAAAGACTAACTGAATCGGAAGTAGATGTCGACGCCGGCGGCCCGCAATCTTTATTTTTTGTGCAGTAAATGTTTTGAATAGAAACAAATAATCAAAAACTAATCATATAATTAGACTTAACATGAACTAAAATTAGACTTAACATGAAGTAGAATTACACTTAACATGAAATAAATTAGACTTAACATGAAGTAGAATTATACTTAACATGAAATAAAAATTACACTTAACACTAAGACAAATTAGAATTAACATGAACCTAATTAACATGACAAAATTTGACTTAACATGAACGAAAATTAGACTTAACATCAATTGGAATTAGACTTAACATGAACAGAGTTAGAGTTACCATGAAAATTAGACTTAACATGAAATAAATTAGACTTAACATCAACCGAATTTAGATATAACCCGAAAATTAGACTTAACAAGAATCGAAATTAGACCTAACATGTAACGCCTTTGACTTAACATGTAACGACTTATAGTTAACATGCAATAAATTAGACTTAACATAAAACTCGTTTGACTTAACATGTAACGTCATAAATATTGAACTTACCGGTCTTCTAGATCTTGTCGGTCTTCTAGATCTTGCTCCTCGTCATAGATAATTAAAGAATCCTCTGCTACTTGAGTAGCTTTCACGTGAATCTCTTTTAACCCAATATTGCGGCAATGCTCCATCATAGATGCGGATCACCTTCGTTCTCAATGGGAAAATTGAGGTTGTCAGATATGTTGATTCATCTTTGTATGACAAAGATAAAGACTCATATGGGATTTTTAACCTCTCTCGACGCATGAAATTTGATATCCATCATGGTGGTTCTGAAATTAATCTTTAAGAAAAGGCTTTGTCACCGATGAGACCACGCAGATGATATCCTTCTACCATTATGAAGGGAAGGTAGAAGGAGTAATGGCGAGAAGGAGTAATGGCGAGAATTTTAGGACAAGAAGAGTTTTGAAGAGCAAAAGCATATAGTTATTGCTCATGATCGCAAAAAAGGGGAGATTTCCTCCATTCCCCATCGATCGCCATTAATGGTTGACTAGATGGCGTGTCACGGGAAGAAGGAGAAGGGCATTTTGGGTTTTACAAAATACGCCTTCTCACCAGATATATCGACGGAGGCCCGAACACAAATCACAAGAATCTGCTGTACCGATCCACACATTCAATAATCGGAGGCCCTACACGTAGTTTCAACTTTTAGGGCCTGGACATAATTTTCCCAAAAATTAAACTTGGAAGGAATATTTATTCCAAATGGAACAAGAGACTAATTCATAATAATATAATAATATAAAAGATTTGTGAAGGGATTAATATCGACAAAGCCCAATAACAAAAACGTTATCAATTACATATAAAAAGTACGCTGCATTGTCCAAATGCGCACTCCCAATTCTGTCCCTCTCCATTAGACTGTTTCAGATAGGCATTGACTTATTAGAGTACTGTTAAATAAAAAGAGGAGTGTGTTTATCACTTGCGGATAAAATATGCAAAATTAAAATATCTTGTCTAGTTGTAATAAAAAAACTTTAGCTCTCTGTCTCTGAGCTCCAATATTCTCTTCACAAATTTACAAAGCTCTCTGTTCAATATAATAATTGTACAATAATAATTATTTCTTATTTTGCTATTCGACGCCCCAATCTCTCACTTCGCTTCTTGTTCCTCTTTCCCTAGGGCAGCCCTCTGTTTTTTTTTATCGAGCGGAGGAGCTAGGTAATCGATTTCTGATCAATTTGAGCTCTGATTTTTCTGAGCACATGAGTTTTTTCGTGGATTTGTGATGTGGGTATTTGTCAAAATGCGATTTTGGTTCGATTTGATTTATGGGTTTGGGGGTGTTTGATGAAAGGGGGGGTTATGAGGGTTTTTGGATTGGATTGTATTGCTTTCTTGATTTTGTTAAAGAGGAATCTGAACGAGTGGGTTAATAGAATGTGTTTGAGCTGAAAATTGACAATTACCTGATTCAAGTTTCTTAGATATTTTGAGCTGAATGGCTGAGATTTGATAGGAACTTCCCATTACCTAATTTAGGTCGTTTTTGGATACTTTGAGCTTGAATAAAGCATATATTAACGGAAAATGACTGCAACCCATTTCATTTTGTAGTTTGACATTTTAATCAATAGCATGCATTAAGTTTGGTATCTTTCTAACTTTTGCAGGTTAAGAAGGGAGGAAGGAGGTAGAGAGGGGGTAATAATTTAGCTTAATTTTAATAAGAATTGTATTGAAGAATGTCTGGAAGTAGTACAGCTGTGGATTATGCATCTGGCGGGAGGTTATCAATGGAGGATATGTCAAGTGGCCAACGTTGCATGTCCGATGACTCTCTTGCGGAGTTGAGGTCATGTGGGCAGGTCGAAAATGGAACCCCTTCAACTTCGCCGCCTTACTGGGGTACCGATGACGAGGACAGTGATTGTGGTATGCTCTTCCCTTATTAATTCAAGTTGGTTATAATTCATGACAAATTCGGGGATAATCTTTTATATGTATCTGTTTTTTTAATGGTAGTTGGTGGCATAAGCTAATGTACATTACAGTGTATTACTAGCTTTAAAATTTGAACTTGCATGTGAAGCTTATGCGGAAGAATATGTAGGCAGGGATTCGTGTCTGTAATTGCTTTTGTGAATATGCTCAAATATCGCTGATTTTTTCTGGATGCACCTATGCTTGTTCTTCAACAATCAATGCCATCATCTGATGGCATTAATTGGTGGTGTATTTGATGTTACAACTTACATCTTCTTTTCCATTCTGTGTTAGATCTGGGTTTGTGTCGGGATGGATATCGAGTATCAGTCCTATTATCAGTTAAATGATTTGTTGTTTATACTTCTCACCAATTAAAAGAATGCTTCACAACTGCTTAGAGCTTATGCTAATTGCTTGGTTGTGCTTACACTTACACCCATAGATTTTGTTATCCTAATCGAAACACAAACTTGGAGTGGCTTATATCCATCCAGGTTCAAATTGATTTGGTATAGGCCAAGGCAAAAGTTGGTACTTAGCCCTACATTAGAAAGATAATTTGATGAATATATGGTTAAGTATTAATTGGATGCATGACTCAAATAAGGTTAGTTATTTTAAGTTAATGCGGATACTAGTAGAACCTGTTGTAGGTCGTTGGTCTCTGCAGCCTAATAAGTGGTATCAGAGAATCCTTGGTTATGAAGGTCCATAACTCCATATATCTTCAAGACTTCGTTGGCATGGGTTAGAGATCAAGGTAGTGATACATGCAATTTAATCTATGACTGGACTTCTTTGATACACATGTCACCTATGTTGCATGGGTACGGGAATGGGTACGGGACATGACAAATTTGTAAAAGGTGGGATACAAGGACACGACTATATAAATATTTATATATACATATATTATATATTGGAATTAATAATTTATATGAGAACAAGGATGAACATTAAATTCCTATAACATTTTTATGTTTCTTTAATTATATGGAATATAAATTGGAAAATCACTAGTTTTTGAACTAGACATCCAAGTAACCCTTCAAAACCATAATTCGGAACCTGACTTATGTCCTAAGGAGTTTCAGGAAGTGAATGTGAAGTGCAGGATATATGTCCAAAAAATGTATGAGTGTATGACAAATATTTTAAATTAGAACATGAATTGTATAATTGAGTACATGCCCGAATAATTGTATGCATATATGCAAGGAGTGTCCAAGGAGTTTGGGTATGGGTATGTGTCCGGTACAGTTACGACTTCATATTACAAGTACCCCAGGTAACATAGCATGTCACATTCACTCGCTTGTGCGATTTGGTTCATGTGCAGATTGTTGGTTGACACATTATTTCCGATGGCCATTAAGCTGATTTGTGTTGGCTTTGACTGAATTGAGTCAAGATAGATTTTTTATGGGAACTGTTGAGATGGAAACTTTTAGCAGTGTCATGTGTTGTGTTCATTCTGTTTCAAGTTGATTTGATATAATGTTAGGCAAGAAATTGGGTTTAGTCCCATATTGAGATAACAGTTTAGTTGGTATATTATTAATCCACGACTCAAATAGAGATAATCCTTTTGAGTCAATGTGGTTCCAGAAAAATTAACCTAATTCATCTCCTTTCGTGGGCGTTTGCAACAGAGCACACAAATTGGTCTCAGAGTCATCTCAAAACCTGTTGCCGTTACACCTCTAGAAGATAATCGGCAGTTGATCCTTTTGCCTCAATGGGATTGTGAAGGATGTGCTATCAAGCTCCTCGATCCCGTTGTGTGCATGGTATATCTCGATGAGAGGCATATGTAGTGATTGTTCAGTTTTTAATTGGGGTTATCCCTGAATTATCTGACTCACTATCAACACAAAAGGCATACTCAAAATTAAAATCTTCATTAATCACCCATTCTCCACCGTCAGCGGTGGAAGTGTTACAAGGATCTTAAACCTATTAAAAGAAGTTCCATGACCAGAGAGAGACCTCCGTCGGATTCAGAGTAAGCTTCATTGCCGTTGTCCGGGTTCTCAGGGGTTGAATCGATATCATCATGGTGATCCAGATAGAGCATCGATCTATGAAGTAGTTCTCTGTGCCCTTAAAAGGTTGCTTCTCGGCAGGAAGGTTTTCACGACCCTTCCTCATCTACATATTTCATGCACTAATGGAGGGTAGAGGGGACGATTAAGTTGTGGTGAATCCACGGTCGTCCGTGAAGCAATTAGGAGGAAGTCTCGGCGCCTATGACATAGCGTGTCAACTCTGATATTAAATCCCCAATACGTCACTTAAGCCGAATCTTCCCAAGGGGTTGACTGCTGCTAGAATTAAAACCATAAATGGTTGTGCATGAGGTAGACAACCAATGCAGGAGACTTTGAGAAAGTTGAGCACCCTTCAAGATATATACTAAATGTGGACCCGGGAACGATCTGAATGCGCTCGATTTTAGTCGACCCAATGTGGCCCTTGTAGTACAATGGGCAATCATGCTTGTTGGTAGGCATTAGCATATTTTCTTAAATGAAGGTAAACTCGGCACCTGACACGATATTTAGTGGCACTGAGGGCATACAAGTTCATCTTTTTCCCCGGAATTCGAACGGAACTCCGTTAGGGATGCTTTTGCATCGGCAAGAGCATCGCTGAGTGCCGTCCTTGTCTCGGGAGAGAGGCGGAGTAGCTCGTGAATTGTGATACTAGTCGGGATATTGGTCATCTGAACCACGATATCAAAACGGAAGGGCTTGTTCAAGCTTGAATTCTTTTCTTCGCTTGTGAAGGGGCGGGAGCGTGGCCTGAAGGTCCTTGCGCATCTTGTTCAGGAGTCAGGTCGTACTGTCGTAGGTACATCCTCCTTGATCTCGTGCCCTGCTTAGCGGCTTGCACTGCTAAGGCGTCCTCCTAATAAGAATCAGTAATGGTAGCTATATGGGCATCATCATCTTCATTGTAGAAGGAGATGACGTTGCAAGCTTTAGCTTTGCCCATTTTAGATACTTAGCAAGAATTGGATTCCTATCTAAGGTATCATAAATTCACAACCTAATACATCTATGTTCGTGGTCTTTGCTACTCAGCACATATACATTAGTATATTCTTCAACTTTCCTTGCATTAGCTGCTATCACGTCCACATTTTATATATTTAGCAAGCAAGAATTGGATCCCTAGGTTTAAGTAGGATGGATGTGGAATGTATTAGTTAATCGCAATTAAGTTTTAGCAAATAGCAAATCATATCATAAGCAACGAAAAATTAAAATTCAGGCTCAAATGTATGAGCTGTTTGAAAAACTTTCTTCTGCTTGGAAGCATCGGAATGTGAGTATACTCTTGTCTCCCTTCCCTTATAAGATGGAAAATAGTGTCTTTTTTTTCCATTATGCCGAAGTAGGGATTTATCTCATATATGTACAAAAGCTGTTTTTTGTTAGACAATTTCCATACTGAACTTTACAGGTGTGAATCTTAAATAGTGGCGGAGCCACTTATGAAGAAGTGATGTCACGTGACACCCCTTCCTCATGGGTGAATCCACATGTATTCTAGATTAGGGGATGACATTTTATAGAAAACTCCTTTGTCTCCAAGTTGTTAAAAGATTGCTCATATAAAATTCATGCTTTATCTTGCTACCTAGCACATCTCTTTTTAATTTGAATCTCACTGATATTGTTACTTCTCAAAACAATATGAAAATAGCCACTTCTAATTTTTTTCCGTATATGATGTTGATGTGTAACTATCTTTCATTTCTAATTAATAACTACATCTCTTTTAGTTCTAGTACTTCATAGTACATTGAAAACTATATATGTTAAAATACAATTGAGCGCCTAAGCTGGATAAAGTTTCTATCTTCTCTCATGTTTCCTCTAAGGGGTTCCTTATATATTAAGGATTCTAACGATCGTAGTTTAATTAAATGCGCTTAGATTGTTATGAGTTTTTTCGCAATGAAGTTGATAAAGAGCAAATTGCGTAATAAAATGAATGATGATTGACTCAATGAATATTTAATGACATATATTGATATATATGTATTTGATAGTGCTTAGTGATGTGATTATTAATTTTTTACAAAATATGAAAACTCACGAGAACAATTACAAATTTTCTTTTAGTTATTAATTATGTGGTGACACCACTTTCTAGAAATCATGGATCCGCCACTGACCTTAAACCTAAATTCTGAACTCCGACTCATGTTTGGCACCCCATGTAAACCTAAATATACAATTATTAAGGATTCTAACGATCGAAGTTAATTAAATGCGCTTAGATTGTTATGAGTTTTTTCGCAATGAAGTTGATAAAGAGCAAATTGCGAATAAAATGAATGATGATTGACTCAATGAATATTTAATGACATATATTGATATATATGTATTTGATAGTGCTTAGTGATGTGATTATTAATTTTTTACAAAATATGAAAACTCACGAGAACAATTACAAATTTTCTTTTAGTTATTAATTATGTGGTGACACCACTTTCTAGAAATCATGGATCCGCCACTGACCTTAAACCTAAATTCTGAACTCCGACTCATGTTTGGCACCCCATGTAAACCTAAATATACAATTATTAAGGATTCTAACGATCGAAGTTAATTAAATGCGCTTAGATTGTTATGAGTTTTTTCGCAATGAAGTTGATAAAGAGCAAATTGCGAATAAAATGAATGATGATTGACTCAATGAATATTTAATGACATATATTGATATATATGTATTTGATAGTGCTTAGTGATGTGATTATTAATTTTTTTACAAAATATGAAAACTCGCTGAGAACAATTACAAATTTTCTTTTAGTTATTAATTATGTGGTGACACCACTTTCTAGAAATCCTGGATCCGCCACTGACCTTAAACCAAACTTCTGAACTCCCGACTCATGTTTGGCACCCCATGTAAACCTAAATATACAATTATTAAGGATTCTAACGATCGAAGTTAATTAAATGCAGTTAGATTGTTATGAGTTTTTTCTGCAATGAAGTTGATAAAGAGCAAATTGCGGAATAAAATGAATGATGATTGGCTCAATGATTATTTAATGACATATATTGATATATATGTATTTGATAGTGCTTAATGATGTGATTATTAATTTTTTTACAAACTATGAAAACTCGCCGAGAACAATTGCAAATTTTTTTTCGTTATTAATTATATGGTGACACCACTTTCTAGAAATCATGGATCCGCCACTGACCTTAAACCTAAATTCTGAACTCCCGACTCATGTTTGACACCCAATGTAAACCTAAATATACAATTGTTAAGTTTAACTCTACATGAAAAGATGTGCGAAGATGTCATATTACAAAATTTTGACGTGGCCATACACTTTATATTGCTGGTCTTGTAGCTTGTGCTCTGACAACTGGAAACTCCTGCTGGTCTTGTAACTGTTGTATTTTTGTCACGTAAAACTTCCCATTCTGTCACCATTATGCTTTCTCATTGCTCTAAACTTGTACTTTTTTAGGTCATATTGCTCATGAGTTATTTACTGTAAATTCAGGACCCAAGCCTTCTGCACTATATGGAAAATTTACTTGGAAGATTGAAAAGTTTTCACAGATCAATAAAAGGGAACTCCGGAGTAATGCATTTGAAGTTGGTGGTTACAAGTGGTATGTGCCCTATAGTTTTTTTTAGTTTTACGGCTTACAATCCCTTTTCCAATTCACTTATTATATCATTTGTCACATCTTGTGTTCCTATCAAGCTCGCACATGCAACAATTTTACTCTGATCAAACCAATTCGATTAGTTTGCTCATATAAATTCGACAAATTTGCAATTTTGTTAGTAGTAATGGTAGCTGGTCATGATATGGTAGTTGTAACTTGTAAGCAGTTCATGATAACTCGTTTAGACCAAACCAATTATGTTTGCTAGAAGTAAACGATCTGCCTAAAGTAGTTTCAATAGTAGTCAGGACAATCAATTTTAACATCGTATGTTTCTATAAAAGAATATATCTATACGCCCTTGCTTGTCTACTCTGTGCCCTTTGCTGCCTGTATAATGTGTGCTTTTTTTAACATATATGCTGTATAATGTGTTTTAAGTGCTTAATAATCTGTATTTTGAATATTCACGGGCTCTATATTGGTTATCCTTGAGTAGCATATACAGGGAGAACCTAGAAAAAAATACGTCACTTGATAGAACTGTATCGAATAAATTAGAAATGTTTAAATGTTGGTTAGTGCTGTAAAAATTGTTTTCAGTAAGTTTTTCCTTTGAAGCAGTTTCTTAATAATGCATCTATTATTTGTATGACACATAAAGTTTCTGTTAGCTATTTTTTTTTGAGGGGATCTGTTAGCTATTATTAGATTAGGAGCAATATGAGATTTAAAGATCACTTATGGAAACAATACTAAACTGTTATAAAGTAACATATCACACAAACAAGATATCAAAAGTTGAACAGCAGAAGAAGACGTTAGCCAATTCTGCCTATGTCATTAGCGAGAAAATTACCAACTACTGCCCCCAAAAAAAAAAAAAAGGAAAAAGAAATTTGGAAGTTATAATAAAATGAAGTATTTGATGAAGCAAAATTTCCAATTACTGTGTCCAAGTTATCTTAGTGTCATACTTTTGAAGCAGTTCTGTACTTTTGAATTGTGTTAGGTAACACTGCTCAAAGCAGACAGGCGTGGTTTAGAGTTAATAAAAGACCTTTGATTACATGATTATATGAGAAATGTAAAGAAAATATTTTTATATATTAATGATTTGATTTATCCACAGATCATACTTTGTTTACTCGTTGCTATTGTCTAGTGTGCTGAAAGTAACTGAAACAGGCATAGGGGATAGTATATGCCTAAACCAGATACATATTTTGTATGTGGTTAGATTCATGAGGAGGTTAAACTGCTTAGATGTTTCTGTTCATACTGCTGAAATGATTTGCAGGTACATTTTAATATATCCACAGGGATGCGACGTTTGCAATCATCTTTCTCTGTTTCTTTGTGTAGCGAATCATGACAAGCTTCTTCCAGGTTTATATCATACTACTCATTTGTTTACTCTCTGTTTGCTGTTATAATTTTCTGACTTTTTAAATTGTGGACAGGATGGAGTCATTTTGCGCAGTTCACAATAGCTGTAGTGAATAAAGATCCTAAGAAATCTAAATACTCTGGTCAGTTCCTGGAACAAATAATGGTCTTAGTGTAGCTGATGCATGTCTCTGAGTAATTGCACTGCAAAGGGAAACTTAACCTTAAGGTATGTTTTCCAGATACACTGCATCGATTTTGGAAAAAAGAGCATGACTGGGGATGGAAAAAGTTTATAGAGCTGTCAAAAGTCTATGATGGTTTTGTTAATGAAGACTCTCTTGTGATTAAAGCTAAAGTTCAAGTTATCAGGTATCTAGTATTTGAGTTTGACAATGTTTTCCCTCTGGCATTGCTTTTATCCTGTGAAAGCTTAGAGTTTCTCCAATTTACTATTAACTGAGATACATTATTGTAAATTTATTTGTGTCAAAGAATTGGGAAAATATTCTATTCTTAATTGATTGATTATTAAGCTTACTATCTATTTACACATATTATAACCATTTATAGAAAGTTCGTTTGAAAGGAAAAATCTTGTAACAAAACAAACTATAATGCAGAAAATACTAAGGAAAATACTATATTAAACATCCTTCCTCAAACTAGAGTTTGTATACATGACAAGTCACAATAGGTATTGAGCCGAAGAGGGTGTTTTGCCCCCCCCCCCCACCCCCACCCAGCCATACACACAAACCCCTTTGGTTTTATTTATTAAAAACTTAATATAAGATGAAAACTAATTTGTCTTTAAATTTTCATTTTAGTGGCTAAAATTTGTTACCCATTTAATAAGTTGGAGTGTAAGAGGTTTTCTTTGTGGGGAAAATTCTCAGTTAATCTCGAGAGCAAGACTATAAATCCAGTGCTACTTGGAATCTTTAGTGACGCTAAAAGTAATAGGCATGCTAAATCTTCTGATGTTCTTTGCTTTTGTTTCAGCTTGCTCCCAGTCAGCCATATATCAAAAGCTTCTCGGCTGTGATAAATATGACATGAAGAGAGAAACCAGCTAATTGTAGTATGCCCATGTTATTTATATGGATTTTTTCAGTACTAGTTCCTTAGATCTTTAATATTTTGATATTAGTCCACAGAATCATTGTTATTGCTATTAGGTCCCCGAAATCATCAATATATCTTGAAATTAGTACCTCTAGTCAGTTTCTGTTAAAATGAGAGTGGAATATTCCATCGACTTTCATAGAATTAGTAGTTGGATAGTTATACCCCTTTCATTATAAACCCTTACCTATTAGCCATATAATATCAAACCCATTTACCCTTTAACCCGTTTTGTTAAAACCCAAACCCAAACTCATTTACAACATCTTCTCCAACAGTTCTCCATGGGTTTCCGCTGAATCAATTCTGATCTCGACCATACCATTGTCCACCTCTCCTCTTCCTTCCCTCTCTGGACAGCTATCCCATCTCGACCAGTTTTCCTGTCCCATTTCACCTCTCTCCTTTAATGGCACCACCTTGCTCCTCTCCGACACAACTACTACAACTCTCTCATTTAATGGCAATGACTGTAACCTCGTCCTCCTCAAGTCCTCCAACTTCCAAATAGTGCATTCTCTTGTCAAGCTAGACTGCATAACCTAGAAGGTAAGTTTTCCTTCATGTGAATTGGTTTATGACAAGCCATTCTCTTGATAATAACCCCACTCCCCAAACCCCACAAAACACGCACAAAAGAAGGATGTAACTATCAAAACCTCATGATGCATCATTGCTCCATGGCCAACTTCTATCCTAAGGTCTCATCTCTTCCCACCTCAATCCTACTGGATTTTGTGCTTTGATTTTGGCGATCAGGTTTGATTTGGGACAATCACTTAGAGGGAAAACACCTCCTTTCTCATAAAGGACTGTTTTTTTTGGGTAATAAGGTAATTATCCGTCCCTGGTCAGACTAAACCCAACCATGGTTGAATGATTTGGACCGTAGATCTGACGGAGGGACTACTTTCAACATATATAGATGATTTGTGGGACCTAATAGCAATTACAATGATTTGGGGGACTAATATCAAAATATTAAAGATTTAAGGGACTAATATCGAAATAACGCTATTTATTTATGCAATGTGAATAGTTTTCCTAGAAACATTTGTTTCTCAATGTTCGCTAGAATAGTCCAAATACAATGTGACTTATGTAGCACCGGTATGAAAAATGTAATAGAGGCTGCTACCTTGGACCCACTCCTATAGAACCCAACCCACCAATCACCAGTACAAGAAAAAGTTTGGAAAAGAAAAAAAAAGTCACGCACACCCCAAAAACTTCTGATTTCGAGATTACTAAGTTAGTTATAGCAAAGCTGTCACATGGTCTCTCTTGGATCTGCTGTCTCTGACATTCTGTTGTCTGTTCTTTCACATTTATGCTATCCTTCCCTACTGTAAGGACTAGCTCTAGTAAAATATAATCAAGGATTCATAAATAGAAAGAATTGCAGAATGTGTTGGAATTAGTTTTATGTGTATGAGCATAATGACCCTCATGATTTGCCTAGCTATTTACATTTTGCAGAACATTATTGATGCAGGGCAAGTCAAGATCAGATTTGAGTTAAGGATGTTTTTTTTGTAAGGATTTGATTTTCTTTAGTTGAGATGTTAGGATATTTAATTAGGAATTGTTGCTTGCTTTTACTAGTATAGTGCACGTGCTTTGCACGTGCGCATAGTTTTATTTTATGTTTTTGCAAATTTTTTTGTTGCCTGCAAAATAATGAAATGACTTGTATAGCAATGTAAATTCTGAACAATTACAATTTTGTTTAAATAAATAAATTGTAATGATAAAACTGTGTATAAAGAACTGTATGATTAATTATTATTGTTTGGATAATTATTATAATTTATTCATAAATTATTAAAATAATTATAAAATATTAAATAATTTCCTTTTAAATATAATAATACTATACATAGCATAGTAATAATACTATTAGTAACTACATATTAATTTAATAATTAGTTTATTACACTATTAGTAAATAATTTACTAAATTGTATAATTATTAAATTATAGTGTAATTTATTAATTTTAAAAATACTATTAAAATCATTAAACTATTAATACTATTACAATTACAATAAACACAAATTATTTTTCATACTATTATCATACTTTTATAAGGCTAATAAGATGAAAGTTTAGCAGGTAGTCCTCCATAAGAGGTGAAACCCAAAGGCATGAGGCATAAGCCTAATAAATTTTATTATTCTTAATTTTTCTAGAATTTTAAATATTATGTGAAGATAAATTAGGAATAAATTTCAAATTTTAGATTAAATAACATAATTAAATAATAAAATAATAGTGTGACCAAAGGTTTTGAAAAAGTGAGGACATGCATAATTAATAAGAGGTTATATATAATTAGTGAATGATTAATTATAACTAATGACATATTTGAGAATTATCAAACTTAAAAGGCCAAAATGGAAATCAAAAGTTTTGACAAGGCAATCCTCTTTTATATGTAGTATAGTATAGATGTGTTAGTTAGGATATAGTAATGATTTTTGTTATCTTTTAGTTAGGACTTTGTTTGATCTGATTAGGATTTTATTCTATAAATAACCATGTACTTCTTCATTTGAAGGGGGGAGAAAATTTGGGAATAAAAATTATGAAAGGTTAGCATGCCTAGCTCGTAGGCATGTGTAGTAAGGTGTGAATCCAAATCTGGTTAGGTACTGCATGTGAAACCGGCCTAACCCCCAGTTATATATATCTTTTCGTTTAGTTTTTTCCTTTAGTTTTCAGATTTAGATCTACAATCAGCGTTGATTGACTCTGTTCCTGCGTTCAACATCAATTTTGGTCCGGTCTTATTAGGACTTTCTTAAAATGGCTCTCTATTTAATAAAAAATTCTGCCCCAAGAATGTCAAATATAACAAAATATTTGAATTGAAGATCCTTCTATGGTTTTCTATTTGATCATAAAGTAAATTTTTTCAGACATAATGTGAATTACCAAGTAGATCAAGCGAGTGCTCGAGTTTAGTTCTACCTGCTTCTATGTATTTCATGGCATTCTCTCCTACCGAGTTTGGATAAGCAATTCTCTAGATTTTGTCTTGTTGCCTTTGAACCTTTTTCTGTACTTTCTGGTTTCCATTTCTTTAATTATCATATCACAAAAAGGTTTCCAGAGAAGAGAGTTCTTTTGCACCAACATACAAATGTTCTTACAATCTTCGTCATTTCCTTACATGTTCAAAGCATTCCTACTTGATAAACCACTAACACGCGGGTGGAGAGTATCTAACAAAAAATGTTTTATTCAGGGAAGCTCAAAAGCTTTAGAACAGAGCTCTATAGGAATGTTGGGCTTTGAAGCAACATTCACAGACATTAATCCTGTGCGTGCTTATTCTTCATGCCAGAAGTCATACAAATCCCGGCTAAATCGGTTCCTTTCATTGGAGAATATTATCATTTACTATAACTGTCTACATTGTAATGCATACATATAGTTTTCTCTTATTAAGTCAAAGATTATAAAATTAATGCACTCTACCTGCTGGTGTCATATATTTCTCATAAGGCTTAGTTTCGATAATATTTACATTTCTTTTTAAACATCAGCTACGGTTTATTTTTAATCTTTGCTTGAGGCTTTTTAACTATTTTTTGTTGGCAATGAGGACTCAAATTGTTCCTTTTCATAACTGCATCTTCTGCATTTTGGTATATGAGGGAGAAAGCACATCGCCCATTTCGTTGCCTTGATTGCCAGTATAGGAGAGAATTGGTTCGTGTGTATTTGTCGAATGTCGAGCAAATCTGTCGCCGTTTTGTTGAAGATAGAAAGGGAAAGTTTAGCAAACTGATTGAGGATAAAGTTAGGTGGTCAAGGTACTTATTCTTGCAAAATTTGCATTATAAGTTAATGTGTGCAGTTTTATTCCCCAATTTACTTCTATTGTCATGTGGGTTTTTGGCCTTGATATTACTGAAGTTATTGCAGGCTTACAGTAGAACCTTGTTTGGTGTGATTGCAGTTTCCGTGCTTTTTGGTTAGGAATTGATCAAATAACCAGGCAGCATATGTCAAGACAGAAAACAGATGCAATATTAAAAGTTGCTGTAAAACACTTTTTCATAGAGAAAGAGGTCACATCTACCTTAGTTATGGATTCTCTGTACAGTGGTCTGAAGGCTCTTGAATGCCAGAGCAAGAACAAGAAAGGTAAAACAAAGCCAGTGGAAATGGAGGAGTTATCAGATCCTGTCATCCATATTAAGAACGATACATTTGTTCTGGCTGACGATGTTTTATTACTGCTTGAGAGAGTGGCCTTGGGGCCTGTTCCTCTTCAGCCTTTAACTCAAAAAGATGACAAGGGTTCACAGAATCGTACCAAGGTAAATATGTTATTTTATTATTTTCTTTCTCAGTTGGTTTGTGTAGTTTGCATATATCTGTTCGTCTTTTCTTTATCTCATTATTTTATGATGCTCTATTATTTTACACTGCTCTTAGTTTTTCATATAATCTGCTTGTTATTGTTATTTTATGCATGATTTTTCTCTATTCTGCACTTCTTTATGAACAAGTTGTCAGGCAGTCTGTTGTGCAGGTTCCTACTAGGATTTCTAGTGGTACTTTTTTTTTTTTGCTATCAATGTCTGCCTTTCTGGTGATATCAGGCTATATCAATTTTCTGCGGATCCTCAAAGGGATTAAGAACAAAAATTATTAATCATGTGACAAAACTCCAACTTTTTCAATGATCTCCATAACTTCGTCTATGAGCTGGCCTTTGCTCCCTAATTTCATATCTTCGAAGATCAGTGTGAATATTTTGAGTGTTCTAATTGTACCAAAGCTTGTGAAACAATGTCTCAACGTTTTAAAAGACACATTATAATTCCATTGAACTCTAGTCAAGTACATCTCTGTGTGCATGTACGTGTATGCATGCGTACGTGATTGCATGTGAATGATCACTCTGCCACATGCACCAAGTGACATGTAAGTACCTACATTTGCTCACTTACCCATTCTACCACCACCACGTCCTTCAAATTCTGTCCACAAAAATTCAAGATAATGTTCTAGACACCCATCTCAAAAATTAAAGACAAAAGTAGCAGAGAGACCCTATAAATATTTGATTTGGCTCATACTAGCAGTCTAATTAAATCCAAACTCTTCCTTAATGGATAAGTAGCCATAATTAGCATATGACTGTGTCAAACTATGGATTGTTGCTAATCTAGGATGAGATTCATCTACTTATATTTAAACTTTGGAAGTCAAATGATAGTTATTTCTTATCGGGCATCATGCTTGGTGCAGAGCTACAACACATTATATTTGCTATTATTGGCATGGGCATGCATCACAACTTAATACACAATAAGCGAAGTGTGTGTCTGCATGTTTATGCATTAAACCAAAATGGGATATGAAGTTCAATTACTATTTTACTGAAAACTCAATGATACTTGCTCGTTTACCATGTTTAAAGTTTAAACAAAGCACTTTATATCTTTTTCTCTGTCTAGATTTTCTCATGTGCTTATCTATAAAGTAGCGTTCTGCTATTTCAGTTCATTTCATCTGGTGATACTTAACTGTCATTAATTTAGGACACAAATTCTGGAGAGGAGTTTAACAAAGATTCCATTGAGCGTGAAGAAAGGCGTCTAACGGAGTTTGGTCGGAAAACTTTGGAATTTTTTGTCCTAGCACATATCTTCAGGTAATGATCTGGCACTTAATGTTGTCAAGTGTAATCAGCTTTTAGTTGATTATGTTGAAAATCCAACTTAAAACTCCCAAAAACCATTCCCAAATCATGTGGACATCTTGTGCTTGGATATCTCATGTGAACAGGTCCTGAATATATGCCGACTTGTTTTTGCTGTGGCTCGTTGATTTTGATTTATATCTAGTTTTTCTTGCTGCATGAGAATCAACTAGTATTTGTTTTAACTTCCCATGCTTCCACATTTAAGGGAGGGAGGGAGGTAGGGAGGGTTTTGTTTTCATCTTCTCAAACAAAAAAAGTAGCTCAATTGAGATTGTTGTCAGGTAGCTATTCATTTCCCCCCGTTTCTTCCATTGTCCTCCCTCTTCCCCTTCCCTCCACCCACAATATCTTTCCTATTTTGAACTGTTTCTGCATTCTCCCCCTATCTGTAATATTGTGCATCTTACTGATCTCTCTGAATTTCTTTGTTTGTCTCAAGAGCAAGAGGATGTTCCTCTTCTCTGTGCAAATTTCAAACAAACCCCACCTTAGATAGCTCCCTGACTTGTTAATAATTTTTTTCAAAAAGTGTTGTTTACATGCATTGGCTCTTGGCTGCACAACTTCAAAAAGTGTTGCCTCCAAAACATGGCACAATTTCGAACAAACCTCTCCCTATTTCCTTGCGTTCGCTCAATTTCTTGTTCATCTCTATAACTCCATTCCTTCGTTTCCCCAACCATCATCTGTAGCTCCATTGAGATTTGAAGCCGACTCCGAGCTACCGCCCTTTCATCTCCCAAAAGAAAGCGCTTCGTTCTTTTTGCTAGGCCACCCACGGGAAAAACCCCTCTTCATTTTTCTCTTCAGTCAATCCTATTGTCTCTCTCCTTAGAAGACGTTCTCCATCAAATGACACCCTAAAGCTCAAACTCTCTCTAGAGAGGCTTTGGGTGGAGGAGCACAGTGTTTGGGAGTGGAGGAGGGAGGAGTGTATGCGGGTGAGTTCAGTCTTGTGTTTAGTCTCATATTGCTTGTGAAGCAGCTTTATTTAAGAAGTTTTAAAATTACAAAGCTGGTATGATAATAGAACTGATAAATTTACATTTTTATACGAAGTGATAGTTACTATGAAGAAAGTTGAAGAATGTAACTTACATTGGATATGAGGAGAGTTTCATGATGAAAATAAGGCTTGATAGAAGCCTTTCGTTGCTCGACGGAGATCACCAGGATGAGTATCCTGGCGGGAGTCTCAAGGTTCCGGCAGGTACTGTGAGACACGACAGATGAGCGGGAGGTGTTAACTAGGGCTGAGGTGGCGAATGTAGAGGAGCTGCGGGGGGCGGGGATGGTTCTCTGTCTCTTGGCTAGCAGAGGCAACAGTGGAGGAAGAGTGCCCTTGTGGGGGAGTGGCTGGGTAGAGCAACAGGGACAGTTGGCAAAGCTGGAGGAGGAATGATGGAGCTGTCTCCCATGAGAAGTGACTGGGAAGCTCTGACAGTGAAGGTGGCGGAAGAGGAGCTATGGCCACTGATGGTGAAGGTGGTGGAGAGACGACTGGATAGGAGAAGGATAGACGACAACTTGATGCTTTAGGAATCGAATCAAGAGGACTGGTTTGGGGGATTACTTGATCTGCCCATTTCTCCTCCACTGCCTCCATTGTCGGCATCTTCAATCAATCCTGTTCCTTTTATTACTATGGCATTGAGCCGTCACTTCTCATCCTCCGATCCAGTCATTTCTCCACTATCACCTCTGTCGCCGGCAGCTATGACTTCCCTTCCATCTTCTTCGCTGCTAGAACTTCCCCACCCGCTTCTCATGGGAGACGGCTATATTGTTCCTCCTCTAGCTTTGTTGACTATATGGGCGCTCCTCATCTGCGTGGAAGGTTACAACCCAGTCGTTCCCCGCAAGGGTAGTGTTGGCCAAGATGCAGAGAACCATACCTACCCTCGTAGATCCTTTGCCGCCCTAGCCCTAGCCGACACCTCATGCCCACCTATCGCGCCGCGGTGTGCCACTCGGAGCCTTAAGGCTCCTACGAGGATACTCATCCCGGAGATTTCACTCAAGCAACAAAAGACTTCCTTCAAAATCTTCTCTCATTGCGGAACTCTCATATCCAACCTAAGCTATATTCTTCAAGTTTTTTTCACAATAACTATCACTTCGTGTAAAAGTATGGATTTATCTGTTCTACAATCATGCTAACTTTGTGTTTCTAGAACTTCTGAAACAAAAATTTGTGTTTATGTTGTGTTTAGTCCTATATTGCTAATGGGCTAGCTATTGTACTCTCCTATTAGTATAAATAAAATGTAATAGAGGAGGTAATGAGGAACGGAAGCGTAGTGATTTGTTGAGGATGATTATTTGGATAAAATAAAATACAAAAATAAATATTGAAATTGCACTCTTCATTTAAGAAAAAAAAGAAACAAACGCGGGTCTCACACCCGGGCACCTCACATGCCTAATACTAGCGCAATTCACATGCAGATTTCTCACAAATATTCTCTCTCCCCCTTCTAAAATGAAGAAATACAACTCTTTTTATAGGAATAAAATAAAATCTAATCCTAACTAATAGATAAGATCAAATAACACATTAACAAAATAACAACCAATCCAACCTAAATAACAAACTCAATTCTAACTAAAGATATTAACTAAAGAAACAGCAAATCCTTAACAAGAAATCCTAATCCAATCATATCAAATATTTTTGCCAGATTTAGATCCAAATCTGTCCTGCATCAAATCTCCCCCTCTTGGAGAAACTTGCCCTCGAGTTTAATATTGAATTGCATTGACGGACTTTGAATTGATACATTGTCGATGTTGAAGCCGAAACGGTGGATCTCTTTGGCTCTGATACCAATTAATGAGGAACGGAAGCATAGTGATTTGCTGAGGATGATTATTTGGATAAAATAAAAAAATATTGAAATTGCACTCTTCATTTAAGAATAAAAAGATACAAATGCGGGTCTCACACCCAGGCACCTCACATGCCAGCACCTCACATACCAACACCTCACATGTCTAATACTAGCTGCAAGTCACATGCAGATTTCTCACAAACATTCTCCTCTCCAACGCTGCAGCCTTTATTTTAAATATCCCCGATATGACCCGATGCATCGCGCGATATATCCTTTTACAAGGCTTGCCGCAACCGATATGATCTCTAAATATCATTTACCGTTTTTTGGCTATCTTGGGTGATATATCCCCGATATATCAGATATATTGGCTGATATATCATTATATATGGCTTGTCGCAAAACAATATACTGCGTTTGGCAATTTTGGGCGAGATATCATGATTTTCTTGTTACATCAAATGACATTTTGGTCTTAAAAAATCATACGAAATGTTGCAACATTGATTTGTACTTTTGTTTGTTTTACAAGGTTGATTAGTGATCCTAAACATATATTATTTACATTTTGTATGCTTAGACTTCATGAAGTACAATGAGATCACATTTTAGTGCATTATACTATATATGCAAACATGCATTATGGCATACCGGTATTTACCACACATCCCCGATATTTTCCCGACATCCGCATTCCGATATGAATTTTGGCCATCCGATATTTTTCCGATATCCGATATTTAAAACCTTGGCTGCAACCCCCTATCCTTACCCTTTCCTCTCCGATTCCCAGACCGAATCCTCTCCTCTCCGATCTTCAGTGCTAACCATTGTTTTAAATATCCCCGACATGACCCGATATATCCTTTTACAGAGCTTGCCGCAATCTATATGGTCTCTAAATATCCTTTACGCTTTTTGTGTATTTTGGGCGATATATCCCCGATATGACTGCTATATCAGCCAATATGTTGGCCGATATATGTATTTATATGGCTTGTCGCAAAATAATATACCGCGTTTGGTAATTTTTAGGTGAGATATCATAATTTCCCTATTATATCAAATGACATTTTGGCCTAAAAAAATCAGACCAAATGTGGCAACGTTGATTTATACTTTTGTTTGTTTTACAAGGCTAATTAGTGATCCTAAACATATATTATTTATATTTTGTATGCTTAGATTTTCGTAAGTATGTATAGATTACATTTTAGTGCATTATATTATATACATTTTAGTGCATTATACTATATATGAAAATATCCGTTATAGCATTTCGATATTTACCATATATCCCCGATATCCGCAATCCGATATGAATTTTGGCCATCCGATATTTCCCCGATATCTGATATTTAAAACCTTGGTGCTAACCACCCTCTCCTCTCACACCCTAATTTCCCAAAAAAACCCACGCCCGATACGCTCACATCCTGCAAGTCCATCGCCCTCAAGTATGCCATCAAACTTCAAGTCCTTCTAATAGACGAGGTCTTCTATATGAATAAGTTGTTTGTGGGCTAAATATCACTTAAATACCTTATAGTCTCTCCCAATTTGCACTTGTATACCTCACTTGTTTTTGGCAGCATCCATATGCCCAAAAGTTTCTAAAATTGCACTTAATACCCTTTGTTATGCAAACATGTGAATTTTCCCTCGATTTCCCATGTGACACTTAGAGTAGTTTTAGACCTTTTTCACGCTTAATATTTGTTGAATTTACTGTTGTACATACTCTAATTCTATTTTAAACTTACCCCAATTATAGTTTAAAATTGAATTATGGTGGGTTAACAGTAAATTCAACAAACATTAAGGGCTCAAAAGTTATAAAATTAGCTTGTGAGTGTCACACGAGAAAAACCAAGGAAAATGTCTCATATTTGCATAATAGAATGGTATTAAAGTGCAACTTTTAGGAACTTCAGGTTATATAAATGTTGCCAAAAACAAGTGAGGGTATATAAGGGCAAAGTGGGGGGAGACTATAAGGTATTTAAGTGCTATTTAGCCTTGTTTATGCCTGTAAGTGCTCTTGTTTCTTTTTATGAAAAATGTTTTTGTTCAGACGAACACTTTTTTGCAGCCAAAGTAAATCTCCCAGATATTTTCTCGATATTCTATGGGTTGTTTCTTGTCATTTGTACTAACTTAGACATGCTTACCTCTTTTTGGTTTCATTTTGGTGTGTGTGTTTATTACATGCTATTTTGCAGCAGTAGAATAGAAGTTGCCTACCAGGAAGCAATTGCTTTTAAGAGACAAGAAGAGCTTATTCGGGAGGAAGAAGCAGCCGAGCAAGCTGAAAATGAACTAAAGGCAAAGCATAATGCTACAGAAAAAGAAAAACGCTCTAAGAAAAAGCAGGTTATCATATTTATAATATGCTGTTAACATTTGTTGTGTCAGTCTTCTAAAATTTCAGCAGATTATTTTATTTTCTTTATGTTTTTGTGGTTATCTAATATGGGATGCCAGCTTTTAAGCCTATGTTCTGGGTACACTGTACTCAATAGTTTCTTAGCCATGTTCACATGATACTGAGATAAGCAGCCAGCATCCTCCCCAAAGCTTTTCCCCATTAGATTGAGTCAACAAGATCAGTTCCATATTGTCCATACTGTTGGATAAAACTTTTACAGCAAGAGTATGAAGGGAAGAAAAAACCAACTTAACGTAAGCTCATTCAAGCAAGAGGAATACTCCAACAAGGCAAATAAAGAGTCTAGAGGAAGTTAAAAAGATGATAAGATTTGTCATAGGGTACTGCACTTATATGAAGATGGAAACACATTATACAATACACAACCTTATCGTAACTAGGATTTAAAAATATTAATTTCCCATCTTGGCTAATAATTTTGTTCTAGAGAACTACTGGGTCTTGGAATTTTCTTTGGGATTTGGGTAGCGTCAACATTTTGATTACAAATCTAAATATGTCAACCTACTGCTGTTGCAAACGTTTGTTATACATCAGTGTACTGTCTCAATTCAGTTTCTATGACTCTATCTTCATGGAACTCATTTACCACTAAATTTTGGATGTTTCAGATTTTCCGTTCTTAACTTGAATACCAACTCTAACCTTGTTCGATCTAACTTCAGAGCTGTTATGATAACTTTCAAAAACAATCAATGGAAAGTACATAAACTGTCAATAAGAAAAAGAAGCAATATCCAGATATAATGTCGTCCAGCTTCGGTTTACATCCACAGTAGGAGCATGGATTCATTAATCATATTGCGAGGAGTACAATGACGTAAGAACTCTTGGTTCCAAATCCCAATATACCCTAACTCTCTCATACAAAATCTCTCTCAAAGAAAAACCTATAGTTTTGACCAAATCAAAGAGAAGTATTTCTATGAGAACAGGTCTTTGGTATTTGAATCAAAATCCAAGAAATCTCCACCTTGACTCAAATACATCTTCACAGAGTTCGTTATGAAGTAACAGCCTGCTCGCTCCACCTTCTCTAAATCCCTGAAGGGCATCAATCGCAACATACACCAATCAAGTTTAGCCATGCTTGAACTAGACGATTGAAGAATTCATCATCAGCATATCATCTTGATTATTCTCTATAACAATCTTCTTTAGAAGAATAATGTCACCCTTTTCTACGATGTCCTGAACAAAGGAATAATACAGTGGATGCGGTTCATCCTCAAATGATACTTTTGCTTTTTGGCTAACTCGATGGCACTTTGTGTATCGAAATAAATGATAGGGAAAACTGAGCTCATCAAATAAGCCTTTTAACCAAATAACTCTCTTTATTGCCTACTGCCATATATTCTCCCTCGATGGTAGAAAATGCAACTTGGGCTGTAAAGTAGTATTCCAACTGGTAGCACATGTCCAAAGAGGATAAAACCAATAAGTATTGTTCTGCCAAGATCTCCAGCATAATCTGAAGCAGCATATATAACAAGATCATCATTCCTCCCAAACTCCAAATGAACATTAGAAGCACCCTTCAAATATGAGTATCCACTTCGTTGTCTATCAATGATTTTTATCAAGTCATGACATATCTGCTAACCGCATTGACAACCGGAACAATATCAAGAGGGTGTGCACGCGCGCGTCATTTTTTCTTGTGTAGTTTCTCTTCGTTCTTATGTTCTTTTAAACTCTTTTGCATTTTGTTTTTATCATTCTATTTTTTTTAACATTATCTTAATTTTAACATACATGTAATTTGTTTGCGGAAGTACTCCAGGCTAAGCAGAAGCGGAATAGTCGTAAAGTCAAGGATAGAGCAAGAGATGAGAAGCCTAATAGGATGATGCAGGATAAACTCCAAGAGCAAAGCCCGTCTGATGAAAGTTTTTTGGAAGAATTCTCTTCTAAGAGTAAGAAGGTTCTACATGTCAGTGAAAAGTTTGAACCCCAGGTAAATGCTACTGACTCATCTGACACCGGCGAGGATGTTTCTGAAGCAATTGATCCTGATTTAGAAGACAAAGATTGTAGTCCCATCAGTACAGAGTCTAGTAAGCTTGTGCTACAAAATGAACAGACTGAAAAGAGGACCACTTGCTTGGTGGATGATAGCTCCTCGACATGTTCAACTGATTCAGTCCCCTCGGTTGTGATGAATGGATCATATAAGGGAAACTCTGTGCAGAATAGCGCAAGTCAAACATCACATACTAGGTGAATATAATTTTGGCTTGATGCTAGTGTTTTATTAGTGCAAGACTTTGTAATTGTATCTAATTAAATGTAATCATGCAGGGGAAAGAATCAGCAAAGTAAAGAAACACACAACCAATCATCCAAGACTAATAATACAAAGAGTACCACTGGTAGTTGTAGGACATCTGGACCTGAGACTGAGGCAGCTCTCTCCTTGAATATTAGGAGACAATATCTTGAGCAACATGGTACTGAAAAGGTGAGTTTAAATCTTAGTTGTGACTTTAAATGAGGAAGAAACAAAAGTTGATGTCCACTTAGTTTTATGCAGTACGTTATGCATTATTGTCTTTACTCCAAAAGTAGTCATGAATGTTTATCCATGTGGATGGTTGGAGTCATAAATTGCTGATATATTTAGTTGAGTAATCCGTGTTCTCTTATACTCCTATTTAACTAGACGGTCTTAACTACTGCAGAAAGGAATTTCAAAATATGCATGTTTAATTCAGTTGAGTCAATCTTCGTTACATGCAATTCCAAATATTCCGATTAGTTGTTTTAGTTCTCTATAAACACAGCTTTTTTTTATCACTTTGTTCTTTTTGCTGTCAAGCAAGGGTTATTTCTGTATACAGGAATCAGTTATGCAGATTAAAAGAATATATGAACTTATGAAGGTTGGAAACAGAACAAGACTAACTAAAGGACTGATGTAGGATACGGGATATACCGTACTGAACAATTATTCTTTTTGAACATATACAATTTTATTTTGTTAGAGAAATAATTGCTCCTCGAAACATCCAGCTTGGATTTTTTCATGTGTAAGAATGGTGAAAGTAGGATCACAAGTATTGTAAATACCAACCACCTACCATCCAAAGGTCATTATCTATGAATCTATATGCATGGAAATGAATAACACATACAATATGACACGTTACAGACATGAAGATAGAACAGTTTCAAAAAACCTTCTTAAAGTACAGCTAGGATATCAACATATGTGTTACTTTGAAGTTATATACCAAACCCAAAGACTGATTAGGTAGCTGACTTATTAATTTTTTCCATTAATATTGTGGGTATTATGTGGTAGATGGTACTTCAGAAGCACTACTCTTCCACTTTAATTATCTTGCTTTGCTTCTTGAGCGACATCCTACTCAAACTCACAGCATGCAATCTTAGAACTTATGTAAATTTCATGGATTTCCGATTGTTTGTTTCAGACCAAAAATATGATGATGAGATGCATCTCTCCTTTGGTCTCAATAATTAAGTGATGGCTATACAGTTCTTTTTTTTTTTCTAAACTGAGTCTCATTTTTCCTCACGGTTCTCTATTTATGTTTACGTACATAAATATCAGTTTCTGACTCATTGCCTTTCCTGACTTTTTGTAAGTTTTCACAAGATAGTTGCATCTGATACATTTTTCTAGTAGGAAATGTTAATTATGTGTGTGTATTTTCTGTTTGGTTTTGTTCTTTTTAATATAACAAAGACTTTCCCCATACTTTTCTCATGCATTATTATGGTAACTCAATTTTACAGGGTAATAATTTTTTCCATGCATTTTTTCATGATTATGCAACAATGCTTGATATATAAAATACTTCTTTATATCATTATATGGCATGTATTATGTGACTACCTGGTATAAAACCTTAAGCAATTCTTTTAGAAAAACTGTAAATTTGCTCGAGTCATGCCAGTGACTAATATTGATGTTGGGATTTTTCTTGAATCCGCTTCAAATTTCTGACCAGATTTCACTAGGATTCTGACAGATGACTCTGAGAAGTTTTTAGAAAAACCTGAGAGTTGTTTTTAACTGTTCAGACAGATGTCAGGAGACAAGTCTCCAGATGTTTAAAGTAGGTTAAGATTTCTCCATCCTTGTAGCGTTCTATAGATTTCTGTGAGATGAGGATTTTGGAATAACTTTCGTAGAAATTTGAGATCTATCAATTTTCAAGGATTTCTCCTGATTCTATTTTCTTCTTTTTTGTTATCGGTTTGATGATAATAATAATAATAGTAATAATAATAATAATAATAAGGATCATCTGCTGTTGCTTGAGGACGTAGGACTTGCTCCGAACTTCTTTAAATCTCTGTATCTGTGATTGTCATCTATCTGTGCTTTAATCTTAATATCAGTCTATTTGTGTTCTCCATACCAATTGCAATATTATGGATTTGTCGCAGGAAGAAGTTGTGCTACAAAAGGAACTAAATGTCAAAGATCAAATTGATGAGCAACCCTCCAATTCAAGGACATCAGATACATCGTTGGCTCCAATGACTCCCACTAAGAAGCCACCCTACATTTTGTTGCACCAGTCAAAACAATCTTCTGAAAATACAGTTGAAGCAGTCACTCTTAAAGAGTCGCATTCCAGTAACTCAACCCCTTCCACTGTATCGGTTTGTGAGTTATCAAGATCTCGACAGGTCTCCACCACATCAAAGAGCTCTTCACAACAAGCAACATCTATATCAAGGCCTTCAAGTGCCCCCCTTCCACCACAAAGGCCAACCGTTCCAGTTGTGTCCACTGCTCAGAGAACTCCTCAATTATCACGCTCAGTAAGCGCTACCGGTCGAATTGGCGCTGGTCCATCCGCGTTCGCTCCGGCTTTTGTTCCTCAATCATACAGAAATGCCATAACGGGTAAGAACGATGCGGATCCAATCCCTATTTGCTACAATCATCCGTCCCTCACATTTGGATCCATAACGGGTAATAAGTACCAACCGAGACATGAAGAGATGGATATTTACACTTCAAGAATGCCTTCTGGTATGGTGTCAGATGAATTTCCTCATCTTGATATCATCAATGATTTGCTTGACGAGGACAAAAACATCGCAAAGGTTGCAGCAAACCTGCATTATCAACAGCATCAATATCCATTCAACCAGCATTATCCTCTTAGTAGCCATAATCATCTTGATCAAACTGAACACTATTATGGTTCCTCAAGTAGTATTATGCAGCATTCACAAATGGATCTTTCTGCATATAGTAACGGACAGCTTCAGGGTTTGATTCAGAACCAGTGGCCTTATGATTCTGCTGATTTATCGATGTTCAATTTGGGGAATGCTTCGAATGCACAGTGTTCATATCAACTTCCAGATTATATGTACTCTAGGCGAGGAAACGGGCTTTGATGATGAAATAAAGGTATTGGCGTCATATTTATGTTGGTGTTTGAGTTTTTTGGTGTTTACAACAGAAAACATCTTGTAACAAATTTCGTTGTATCTGTTTTATGCCTGTTGCGGAGGTCTAGAGTGTCCTCTCACTGTACACCATTCACAGCAAGAGCACATGAGGTTGGTTAGCTTGAGCTACCTCCTTGTCAATTGTAGCAATCGTGTTGTTCAATGTAACACTAGTTTTTCTATCTATGCCTAACTATATTCCCTTCATTTTTGCTAGGGTTAATTGCAGATAGACCCCGAGTTAATTTTCCCCTTTGTTTTTCCTAGGGGTTTATTGTACATAGAGCCCCTTAGTATTGTTGCCTTGAACTTACTGTCGATGTAGTTTCATTGTTTTAGATATACTGCCTGGATTAAAAAAAAAAATTTATTACTGTTTCCCCTAGTGAAATTTTTGACAGATATTGTTCCGGTGTGAAAATGGGGAGCCTATGAGAGTAGAGAGTCAAAAAAAATTTAACAAGGGGGTCTATCTGCAACAATGAAAATGCAGGGATGGTAAGTTCAAAACAGTGACAGGACAAGGGATCCATGTGCAACGAACCTTTTCTGATGTATATTTTTTATTTTGTCTACATCAATGTGTGAGTATAGTTCCACTTAGGAAAGAATTAGAAAAAGTGACGTTTTGAGTAGAAAATTAGGCCAATGTCATTGTATTCTGTTATGAGTCCTACAATGGATTTTGGAGCAGTTGTGCTAAACTGAAGAATTTATTCAATAGTGAAATGTTCTTGAACTGATACTTTGAACTTGGATTAAGCATCCAAAACACACAGCAACAAATTCAACACGCTTGGTCACATGAGGATTCTTAATTTGGAGCTTAAACACAATTTTTCTTTAAAATTTTCTTATTGGCGGATAAAAATGTATTTGGGGCTTAGACACAATTTTTCTTTAAAATTTTCTTATTGGTGGATAAAAATGTTTTGGGAGTTGTAACATAGAGAGCCACACATTCTATTTTTATTATATTTATACTCATGCTTTTTTACTTCTAGGGAATTTTACGTATATACCCCTCAAATCTTTCATATTTGCAAATTTACTCCTAAAATATTAACATTTGCAACATTTCCCTCCAGTTCTCTCACATTGAGTTTTCTACCCTCCCACTTGATTATTTTAGTTCTTAAACAAAAATATTGTAGACCTATTGGAAATTATTTTAAAATTTTAACATGGCCCTATTTAGAAACTAATACTTGTTAGTTGGACTACTAGAAAACCCAATGTGAGAGAATTGGGGACAATTTTGCAAACTTCAAGGTTTAGAGGGTAAATTTGCAAATCTAAAAGATTTGAGGGGTATATATTCAAAAATTCTTTACTTTTATATCTATACTATTTTATTTAGACCACAAAGTCCAAATGATGTTGATTAGATTTTGCTTTAGCTATTAGAGCTCATTAAGCTTAGATTCATGCCTAATACTATTCTATTACCTAAATTCATTATCTTTGAATTATTATCTTAATGAGAAAGGAAAATTAGATCCATTTCTTCTGAGCTTTAATAAAAGAATAAATTTTGTTGTTTATGCATTGATCAATGAGGAAAGAGTAGATAGAGAAGGAATGATATTTTATTTTTGCACTTGGTTTTCTTTGAATCAAATAATGGGACAAAGCAGATGATCCACTCCTTAAAAGCTATTTATAAGATTTTTTCGATATAAGTCCTTCAAATCTTTAAATATTTTGAATTAGTCCCAAAATCTTTATATTTTGAAATTATCCCTCAACATTTTAAAATTTTGAAATTTGTCCGCTAAATGAAAGATTTGAGAAACTAACCTCAAAATACTTAAAAGAGTCGCCGGACTAATTTTAAAATACTTCTAAAAGCTGGATGACTAATTTTAAAATACTTAAAAGAGCTAGGGATTAGTTTCAAAATCTCTATATGAATATAAACACACAAAAAAAAAGATTTTAAATGTACAAACTTTTAAAATTGCTATAATGCGCGAGATGGGATTCAACTCTGAACCTGATAGCAATCTCACAAAAGCTTCTCTAAAGAGGAGAAGCATTCTGTAAAGATCAAATCACCTCTCTTTTATTTTTTCTTTCTTTTTTTTTTCTTTTTTTGTTCATCAAAGCTGCTTTACCTCTATATTGTAAGCCACTACGTGTAATGGAATGCATGAGGAGACAATATGTAATCTTTTAATATTAGCGTATTCAGATTACCAACATAATCAAAATGAATATACATGATAATCATTTAAAGAGATTTGATTGTCAACCAAATATACATAATCTACTTTCTAAATTGTTGGCATAGTCTATATATGCAGCTTTCATTCTCCTTTAAGATATGAATTTCGATATTGACATTTATTTATTTATTTTCAATAATAAGTTTATCATTATTTATATATTTCTCTTTATACAAATTAAGAGCATTGTCAATATGCAATTATACATTATAATTAAGGTTATGAATAATTTAGCTGCAAATATTTTTAAACTCTTATTAGTGAAATACGGAGAGATTATTATTCAGATTATTAAAATAATAATCTAGCATTGTCTATACCCTTTTTCTATAATAAAAAATCATTGTCTATATCCATATCTGTATTTTAAATGAAGGGGCATGCATCTACATTTATCAGAGTCAAAACATGGAGTCAAACTGAGATATAGACATATAGTTATTTCCCTTTCAAACAACAGTCAATTTTTCCAACTACAACAGCGCATTAATTTGATTGTTATTTATAGTCCAAAATCAATTTCTTTCATGTGATTAATGTGCATGAGCATCTCCTTGACAATTCAAACTAGTAAAGTTTTTCTTCTGAAAAATTTCTTGACATTCTACAACGAATTCAAGTAAAGATTTCAACAGTTTCTGTAAATGACTCAACAAGTTGTACTCTCATACTCCATAATACGTCATGTAACATTAAGAAGGATAAATAAATAAACAAATAAAAATCTCGGTATTATCATAGTATAGTGTACTTGCAAGTAATTTTACAACCTAGTCGTATACCTGAAATTCAACATATGAATATCTACACTATGCGCAATGGAAAAGGGCCACCGTCTTCAGCCCAATGGGCAAGACCCACCATCCCTTGCTGATCCATGTGTGCAGCCTGATGGGCCGGAACGCATGACGGGCCCCTTTGGAAGAGATTCAAATCCAAACACGTTATCGCCTTTTCCGATCAACTTGTGTACAAGATCAACCATCATCAATGGCCTCCCGCCTGAAACTGGGCTTAATGACACCAAAAAGCCCATAATGAAGAAGATAGAAAGTAGAGAATTCCGTAGTCTCGTGTAACTATGAGATCTCATGGTTGTATTATCATTTGTTAGTTGAAGCCTTGAAGGAGTTGATGTATATATAGAGATTAGTAAGATTGACTGATTATTTTTCCATAGAAAAAATACGAGTCTTGTAGTCATATATTTTGGCTGCATGCTTCATTTACGTTAAGAGGATTGATAAAAATATGGGATGGATTTTTTGGAAAAACAAGTGCCCTAAACAAATTTTAAAAAAAATCATATACGAAAGCTCATACTATAAAGTTGATAATTATACTATAAAGTATACTGGTTGTACTGACTTGAAATTAACTGTTTGCACTAATATTTACTAATTTTGCTGATATTTTAAGTTAATTTACTGACTTGAAATTTATACTAAGAAATTATAGTCTCTATAGGAGGTTTTTTTTCCCTGGACTTTTGAGGTCAGATTTGGATCTGGCTTGTTACGGGGCCTAGTTGGACTTGGGCTCAAGTCATTGATAACGGTTGAATTTGAAGGGGTCAAGTTTTGAAGCTCACCAAGTCCTTTGAATATTTTTTTTGTTGATTTGTAGTAATTTTTCCTCTATATTCTACACCAAGCAATGTTGTTTTTTTTCCTCATACTTTTCGATTGTTTGATTACTTGTGGTATCTTTTTCCCTTTTTTTTTTTTTTACAATTGAGTTAAGTTGTTTAGGCTAATTTAGATGGAAAATGTGTTGGGTTTGGGTCCATAGTTATGAATGGGCTCAAACATTTGGTTAGTTAAGTTGTATCGGTACTTGACTAAGTTGGTTCAACTCATATTTGTTTGGTTTAGGACTTAAGTCATATAAGGTCTTAAGTGTTATTAAGAGGTGAGGATTCTATCATATTCTCATAAGTGTGGAGTCTTATGAAGGGGGAAGAGAAAGAGGGGGGAGAAGGCTAGGGTTTGGGAAGAGCTCATCTTGGTTGATTTGTTCCGACATTCTACATCATCTTCATGAGTTGGGTCCTTCTATTCTTGTTGGGAGGAGATTCTACAAGTGGGTTGTAGGTTTGAAGCTTGTGAGGTAAACCCTTTGTAATTCCTCATTGTTCACATTGTTAGAGTCTCAAGATTTGCGTAAGCTTTGAGTGTTGAGAGTTGTATTATTCTCTTGTTGAAATAATGGAAGATCTCTCCTTGTTTGTCAATGTAGATTCGGATGGTGGCCGAACCACGTTAAATTTGGTTGTCCATTGTGATTGGTTGTTGTGTTGTTATTCCTCATTTTGTTCATCCTCTCTCATAGTTGATCTTAGGATTGAGATCCTAGTCTTGATTTTCCAATAAAACGCGTGTTTACCAATACATATGCTAAGAGCTCAGACAATTCCACAACAAAAGTATGAGCATGCTCAAAATATATGAGGATTGTTAGAATTAATATAAAATTATAACCCTCAATTCTCATCACAACTTCATAGTTTCTTGTAGAATCGCTATATATGGACTTTGACATAGTATCAGAGCTCCCAATTTCGATTCTAACAAAGAAAAAAAAAATAGTTTCCACTGAGCATGAATGTTTGTCGTGCATTTGTCAAGTAAAAGCTTTCCTCATGTGCCAGAACTAATAAAACTGAAGAAGAAAATTACAAAGAGAAATTGATATGGAGAAGATTTACTTCTCCATAGTGAGCGAGATGGGATTGAACTCTAAACCTTAATTATATTTGTTATGAAAGGTATAATTTCAGTGATCCGAACTCATCTTGGATTGACCACGAAACGATAGCCTCCATCTTCATTTTAATCTTTTGCTTTGTACGTGATGCTTTCCTCTTTCCCTTTTATAAATAACAATTATTTATAATGAGCACGTGAAGATCTTCAAGAGATTTGTCACATCATAACTAAGATATTTTCAGATTGAAGATTTATTACACCATAAAATGAGCATGAGTATAAAGATAACGTATAATCTTCTTCTTTTTAGAACAAAACTTGGAGGTAAATTTCAGTGCATAATCAACTTTGTTCATTATAGTCCATATATCTGTCTGCAAACAATATAACTATAAGGGATCTATTCGCAATTGGGCAATAGTACAGCGGGCCAATCCACAAATTAATAACACTATCAAAAACATTATAAACAAAACTCTTGCCTCTTATATTTTACATTACTTCTAGTTATGTTGTCGAAACCGTTAATTTTGTACCTATTTGATGCCTAAGTAATTACAACTCAATGCCCCTTTTATTCATAAATAGGTGGAAATGAACCAAATAATTAACAAATAGTTCGATAATTGTTCGAGTAACTATTCGGTCATATTCGATTCGGTAGTTCATTTACCACTAAACAAATATTTTTAGTATTCGAGTTTACTAACGAATAGAATTTAACGGATGTATATACGATTAGTTTGTCTATCAAACATTCGTTTAAATTTTTATCATTTATTATTTATATTATTGCACATATGATGTCATATTTTTAACCTACTTACCATTTCTACTTAAGTTTTATGTACTGATTTTAAGACTTAAATAATCTTAAATTTATTTTCTAATAAAATTTTGATTTAAATATATATACATCATATATTATAAAGGAATAATTTTCATTTATGAATTTAAATACTATTTAAAATTAATTTTTAGCGGAATAAATATACTTTGATATTCGATAAGTATTCGTGAATATTCATGAATATTTATCAAATACCAAGTATTCGAGTTCTAATTAAAACTCCATATATGAATATTAGAGTTAGCATTCGATAATTTTCAACAAATATAAATCTGAACACCTTAGTATTCGATTCGATTCGATCATTTACCATCCCTATTCATAAATCATTTAGAATATAAAGATTAAAATGAGCGAAACTGATCGTCCTAAAGCACGCATGCTTCAACTTTTCCAAGATTATAAAATTAATATGTTAGAATCTTAATGAAATGGTTCCTTTGTAAGCTTCGAACTTGTTGATTTCGATACATATATAACAATAATATATATATATATATATATATATATATATATATATATATATATATATATATATATATATATATATATATATAGAGAGAGAGAGAGAAACAAGGCTCTATGAACTTAAGTTCATAATGAATAGTGGTGCACCAACTTTTCTAACCACTCATCTTGCTTTGGGATCCGTGAAAGATATAAAGCCCACTTTGAGATTTGTGCATCACAAATCTCAAGGCAAGATGAGTGGATAAAAAGTTGGTGCACCACTATTCATTATAAACTTAAGTTCATCAGGCTTCTATATATATATATATATATATATATATATATATATATATATATATATATATATATATATATAGAGCAAGGCTCCTATGAACTTAAGTTCATAATGAATAGTGGTGCACCAACTTTTCTAACCACTCATCTTGCTTTGGGATCCGTGAAAGATATAAAGCCACTTTGAGATTTGTGCATCACAAATCTCAAGGCAAGATGAGTGGATAAAAAGTTGGTGCACCACTATTCATTATGAACTTAAGTTCATAGGAGCTTTGCTTATATATATATATATATATATATATATATATATATATATATATATATATATATATATATAACAATATCATGAACTTAAGTTCATAATGAATAGTGGTGCACCAACTTTTCTAACCACTCATCTTGCTTTGGGATCCGTGAAAGATATAAAGCCACTTTGAGATTTGTGCATCACAAATCTCAAGGCAAGATGAATGGATAAAAAGTTGGTGCACCACTATTCATTATAAACTTAAGTTCATAGGAGCTTTGCTTATATATATATATATATATATATATATATATATATATATATATATATATATATATATATATATATATATATATATATATATATATATATATATATATATATATATATAAATAAGGCTCTATGAACTTAAGTTCATAATGAATAGTGATGCACCAACTTTTCTAACCACTCATCTTGCTTTGGGATCCGTGAAAGATATAAAGGCCACTTTGAGATTTGTGCATCACAAATCTCAAGGCAAGATGAATGGATAAAAAAGTTGGTGCACCACTATTCATTATAAACTTAAGTTCATAGGAGCTTTGCTTTATATATATATATATACTTGTAGATTGAGAGAGAATTTGATGACCAAGAGCTTAGCTGGAGATGATCAGTGGTGTACGGATCTGAGTCAGCTTGCCATATGCTTTGGTAGCACAATTGGGTGGGCTTGGACGTGACATTAACTTGACTAAATAGACGCAAGTTGTTAATTGTTCATATATATCTCGTTTATTAATAAGGCATAATCAAAAGAAAAAAAAATGCGTGTCTAGTTCAAGGTGGTAACTAATGTAAACCTGCCACTTGTCCTCCTCGAACAAACTTAGATCCTTGATGCAAGATAAGAGAACTCCAATATTGCTAAGTGCGCGCTATAAACATCATATCATTTTGGTAATATAAGTTACATGCGATATATATTACCTTCTGAATTTCAATCAAGACCACATGTCCTTTTTTCCGAAAAATGCTTAAATCTTGCAATACTAAAATATCCCCTTGCGTAACCTAGCTATCCATCCATGTGAAAATTGCGATTAAAACTGTTAGGCGGTTTTTTGATAAAATCTTAAAAATAAAGTGTTTTTTATTTTTATAATTCCTGATTGTGGGGAGTTATTTGATGATCGTTCAAAGTTCTTTTTTTTTTGGGTGACATTTATAGCCTTTGAAAATACCCAATTTCATTGCAATAAAATTTTTGTAATCCATACTGATGCACTAAAAAGAAGAATTGAAGGTACCGATCCCCCGAAATCAAACCAAGAATAGTCTGTCTAATACTAGTTACAATCACATTATACACAAAATTCAATTCCATAAAATTAAAATGAATAAATAACAAATCAATTACATGGGTTATCCACGAAAAAGAATGCAAATCAATTGCATGATATTACTTCAAGTAACATACCACCTTTTTAGTGAGTTGTGCTCATCTAAAAAAAGAATGTAATTACATACAATATAATCATCTACTATGTACAATTACAATACAAAACCAATCAATAACAATAACAAAACAAAAACCCTCTAATATCACGACAGAAGAGGCTTAAAGAGATCCGCCTTATATTAAAAAAAACACATTGTATAGATACCGTGTGCATGATGTATTGTATCTGTATATGTACCTGTATCCATATTTGCATTATGGGTTCGGACAAGGACCACCACCGCCAGTGCTAGGGCCATTGGTGCAACCTGAAGGCTGAGAAGGTGAATCTGATCCCCTCGGGAGAACTTGAAACAAGATTGTATCCCTGAGGAGCCTTGCCTCCACAGGACAATTAAATGTGATAAGACTCAATAATATTGATAGAAATGTAATAAATTTGAGCAAACTCTTCACAAACAAAGCCATTAAGGGAGTAATTAATGTTGTTGTTTGAGAGAATTAGGGTGTGGCTGTGGTTATATATATAGAGGTAGATGAGTCTTAGGCTCCAAGTATTTGACTTTAGATTGGATAGGTAGCAAAAATTCTTTGAGCTTGTTTTTAACATTGTGAAGGTTAAAGGTCTACACTAATTAAAGTTAGACTTTCTTTTTGGTAGTTATGTGAATGCTATCCTATGGTTTTATTGTTGAAAAGGTGATTAAGTTTTGTATTGACTTGACCCGGGCGCAAATGGTTTGTCAAAATTTCATAGTTTGATTTTGGAATTCTGATCTCTCCTCTCCTAATTTGACAGTAAAGTTGTGATTGTGTTTTATAATATTTAGACAAGTGTTATTCATATATACTTAATATATATTTAAGTTTGTACTATATGAATAACACAATTCTCACTTTTATTCGAAACAAATCATAATTTTTATTAAATAATAAATGACTGTGACTGAAGAAATATTTTTTTCTCCGCTGCCTTATGACAGCAGAAAAGATTTTAATCTATATTTTTTTGCTACAATTTAGTCCATATTTTCTAAAGGAAGCTCTTATGGCTTGTTTGGATTTGCACATAGTGAAGAGAAGTTAGGAGAAAATAGGATAAGTTAAGTTAAGGGAAGGTAAGAGAATATGTAAAACTTATTTGGAAAATTAGTAAGGAGAATCAAAGAGAATTTATTTCACCCCGTTTGGAAAGTTTAATAAAGTGAAGTGAATGGAAGGGAATATATGTAAAACTTATATAAATAATCTTGTATGTTATTAAATGTTATTAAATGTTATTAAGTCATTTTATTGTTAGAAGTTAGATAGAAGATAAAATAGTCTCTCCATAATTATTTTTTATTAGAAGTTCCAATACCTTCTCTTCATCCTAGTTACACCCCAAATTGGGGGTAACAAAACTTAATTTTTCTCCTCATTACTTAGCATAAGTTAATTCCCAAATAATAATAAAGATTCCCTTAACTTCTCTTGCCTCTCATTATCCCCAATCCAGACAAGCCCATGGGAAAAACAGACACAAAAGAATACGGAACACATGATTTTGGAATCATTTAAGTATTGTTCAAAATAGTCAGCCTCAAAGTACAGTAAGGCTGGACTTTTTGCGTATACTTTAGCTGAGTCGCAATATGATTTGGATTGTTCATTTTTATTTTATTCATATAATATAATTTGTTGTTTAAATGTATGAAGCCAGTTAGAAGAATAGATAAACCATTCAAAAGCGTCTTCCTTTCTTTATTTCTTCTCCTTTTACAAATATTTTTACTTGTTTTATCCGGAACTGATAGGGACGTCTGAAAATGGGAAATAGCTTGTGATCTTTGCTTTATCTAGACACTATCTTAAAGCCTCCCAAACTAGAAAATATGCTTTAAACTTGAGGGTTATATATATATATTTTTTAAATTTTAACATCCTCACGAATTGAGATCTTTTCTATGGACCGAAATCTGAACTCACACATCGGTGTCAATTTTTAAAAAATCTGCTTTAATTTGTGGCTAATGGGAAATGAATCTAGATTGCTCTGATATTATCTTAAAGTCCTAAACCAATATACCAAAACTCTAAAGTGGTGATGATTATTGATGGTTATATTTTATAATCTAAAACACTAATTAGACTTCAGGTCATTAACCTTCAGGCCTGAATCATTCATGAGGTGATATTACTTGCCAATTAAGAATTAGGCAACAGATTTAGTTCCAAGTGAAAACAATTCTTTTTCCAAATCTTACATATGCAAATCAATTGTCAAGTACAAATTAATTGACCAAAAGTTTTTAATTAGGCAGCCTCCATGGGGTGGGAAGAATGTCATTAACTACTCTATATGTATATAGTGAACAAATTTTATACAACTTTCAGTAAGTTGGTAGAGCCTTGATTGCTTTATGAGTCACTTCCGTTGCTAGGATGCCTAACTTCTTCACTTGCAATTGGTTTCATGGAAGTTGCATGCAATGGTTTTGTATCTTATCCTTTGACTTGTCATGTACAGGTGCCACGTGGGAAAATCAGAAAGTCAAAGCGCCAGAGGAAGAAACTATAGGTATTTCCAAGACCCTACTACTTTAATTTATAGGGTTATTTAGATATTAGTCCCTCAAATCTTCAATGATTCCATATTAGTTCCTCAAACTTCAATACTTGCTCATTAGTCCCTCAATGTTGAAAACACCCCTTA
The DNA here is from genome assembly GCA_012295165.1 of Asparagus setaceus. Taxonomy (NCBI): domain Eukaryota; kingdom Viridiplantae; phylum Streptophyta; class Magnoliopsida; order Asparagales; family Asparagaceae; genus Asparagus; species Asparagus setaceus. The sequence continues at coordinate 34,639,004 of CM022709.1, read as the reverse complement.
GTTATGATCTCTGTTAAAACTCATCTTGTTAAAAAAAGGGTTATTTGCACTTTCATACTCTAAAATTTTGTTTTTGATACTTTGATAATCCGAACTTTAGGGTATCAAAGTTAAAAATGTGTAAACTTTGAGGTATCAAAGTTAAAAAGTGTGGAACTTTGGGTGTGAAAGTTAAAAATTGCGTAAACTTTAGGGTATCAAAGTGTCAAAATAAAGTTTGGGGTGTCAAATTTAAAAAAAGGTGTAAATTTTGGGTATCAATGTGTCAAAAAAACTTTGGGTATCAAAGTTTAAAAGGTGTAGATTGTAGAGTGCCAAATTGTAAGTACCCTTAAAAAACGCTAGTTGAGGGTATTTTTGTCATTAAGGCACCAAATTGCAATAACCCTAGGAGTCGAGGGACTAATTAGCAATTTCGTAGATTTGAGAGACTAATATGGAATTATTACATATTTAAGGGACTAATATCTAAAAACCTTGAATTATATTCAGGTCTTATTTTCCTAGTTTTACTCTGTTTTTCTAACAAGTGCCCAACTGTCCTTTTTGAACATAAAAGTATTTAAGGTTTACCATTCTCTTCTAAGAAATTTTTAACTTTCATTTTTTTATAACAAAGCCCCTAACATTTACTCTTCTGTTCTAAAAAGTCCCCAACTCTTCTCATTAATTTAGGGGTTTTGTTGCTAGAAAAAGAAAGTTGATCTAGAACTTCTTAGGAGAGAGGGATAAAAGTTAGGGCTCTAGTTGTCAGGAAAAAAAATGTTGAGGGCTTCTTAGAAGAGAGATGTAAATTTTAGGGGTTTTGTTGTTGAAAACAGAAAGTTGGAAGCTTCTTAGAAAACTGAGGTAAAATTTAAGGGCTCATTAGACCATCTTTGTTGGATCTGAGATGCAAGCCTATAGGGGAGGGGGATGTTGTATAGAGTTGCTAACTTTTTTCGCTAAAAACACAGAATATATAGCGGAAAAGATAAAATAAAGGAATTTTTGCTTTTAGACCCAAAATTTGACCCTCACTCATCAAAAAAACCCTTTAAGTTCCATCTGGGCCTATAAACCCAAAATGCCCACACCCATTTACTTTTAAATCAATTTTTGATTAAACAGTGTATTTTGTTACAATATTTTTGGAAATATCAAAACTACCCTCAACCCATATATTCAGATTTTGAGAGCAAAATCTCAAATCTCTCTCCCGTTCCCCAAAGTTACCCCAATACCCATCATCTATCCCCAAATGTCCACCTTCGACCATAAATTTTTGAAGGTTTTTGGCTTGAATCGAGTTGATGTTCTCCTCCATCATAAATTAGTTGAAGCCCTCTAGCGAGACATAGAGTTGCCGTCATGGTCAACCCCAATTACTTGAAGCCCTAGCCCCAAGTTCATTTGGAGCCATCGTCGACGGCGAATCCTCAAAGAGTTAGTCCAAAATCGACTTTTGGTGGTCGTTTCTCTCAAATTCTCATAGCCCTAGCCCCCAAATACTCTAAGCATTACCACCAAATCCCCTTCGGTGCAACGATGGCTTCGAATAAAGTGAAAGGGTCAACATCCAGGAGTTCTCTAAACGCAACAAAATTTAATCCTGATAAATGCTCATTTATGATTGGGAATAAAAATTATGTGTTTGGTACAGAGGATTTGTACCGAATTACCGGTTTGCCAAAGGAAAGATTTCCAATAAAAATGAGTAGAGTAATGGCTAATACAATCTATACCCAATTTATAAAGAACTATAAGACACCCAAGGAGAAAAAGGGGTAGTAGGAGTAAGGGGAAGAAGAAAGTCGAGGAGGAAATGAAGGGGGTTTGGGGGAAGCGCGATAGAATGACTGAGTTGATTATAGATATAACCAAAAAAGACCATATAATTTGTGTGAAACTCATTGTGTCCTTTATTATTGGCTTCATATTATGCCCGCGAACGTGTAGGACATGTCCTTTACGAGTGTTCAGATATGCAGAACACTTGTCCACTTTGGAGAACTATAATTTGTGTCATGCAATGTTTTTACTATTCTTTGCAAAGAGATGAAGAAGATGAAGAAGTCTATTCATATGAGGGGATTGGGAGAATGGCCATGTGCTGGGTAGATGGGTGGTTTTTTCCTCTGTATTGTTGGTGAGTGACATGATAATTACATTGTATAATTTTTCTTCTCTACAGTGATTATTTTTTCATGCACATGCTAATGTATATTTTTTCAAGTTTGGTTGTATGAATTGGTAGGGAAACTAGAGTGTGTTTTAGACATTGAAGCCCTAGCCCCAAGTTCATTTGGAGCCATCGTCGACGGCGAATCCTCAAAGAGTTAGTCCAAAATCGACTTTTGGTGGTCGTTTCTCTCAAATTCTCATAGCCCTAGCCCCCAAATACTCTAAACATTACCACCAAATCCCCTTCGGTGCAACGATGGCTTCGAATAAAGTGAAGGGGTCAACATCCAGGAGTTCTCTAAACGCAACAAAATTTAATCCTGATAAATGCTCATTTATGATTGGGAATAAAAATTATGTGTTTGGTACAGAGGATTTGTACCGAATTACCGGTTTGCCAAAGGAAATAATTCCAATAAAAATGAGTGGAGTAATGGCTAATACAATCTATACCCAATTTATAAAGAACTATAAGACACCCAAGGAGAAAAAGGGGTAGTAGGAGTAAGGGGAAGAAGAAAGTCGAGGAGGAAATGAAGGGGGTTTGGGGGAAGCGCGATAGAATGACTGAGTTGATTATAGATATAACCAAAAAAGACCATATAATTTGTGTGAAACTCATTGTGTCCTTTATTATTGGCTTCATATTATGTCCGCGGACGTGTAGGACATGTCCTTTACGAGTGTTCAGATATGCAGAACACTTGTCCACTTTGGAGAACTATAATTTGTGTCATGCAATGTTTTTACTATTCTTTGCAAAGAGATGAAGAAGATGAAGAAGTCTATTCATATGAGGGGATTGGGAGAATGGCCATGTGCTGGGTAGATGGGTGGTTTTTTCCTCTGTATTGTTGGTGAGTGACATGATAATTACATTGTATAATTTTTCTTCTCTACAGTGATTATTTTTTCATGCACATGCTAATGTATATTTTTTCAAGTTTGGTTGTATGAATTGGTAGGGAAACTAGAGTGTGTTTTAGACATTGAAGGCCTACCACCGCTCTTTTGTGTTAAGAAAATGAAAAATTTAGGATCACTACCATGAAAAGATTGTTCAGAAATCCAAAATGTTTTATTGATATTGATCAAGGGAATACTCCTCTTATTCATAGGGCATCGCGCCAAGTACATGTATATATCTTTACATTAATATATCATTATTTTTATGTCCTTTTCATTTTTTAGCATTTTTATTTATAATATATTAAGTGTAATACTCATTTTTATGAATTTATAGATATTGAGGAGAGTTGAGTTGATCGCTTTAATTGCTAAGAAGACGAACGTGTTGAGTGAGCTTATTAAGAAATTACAAAACTTAGAAGAGGATGGCGCTAGAGACGTAAAGAAAAACAAAGAGGATGAGGAACATTATGATTATGAGAATGAGGAAGAGAAAGAGGAAGAAGATAAGGAAAATAAAAATGAGGAGAATATTGAAGAAGAAATAGATACAAAAGACAAAGAGGAGCAGAGTTTTGTAGAGGGGGATAACGCGGAGGGGGTGGAAGAGGATGACAACTTTCATGACTTTGTTATAAGTCCAAGGAAACATAAAATTTTAGAGGAAGCCAACAATGATGATGAATTTGTGATAAGCCCAAGAGAAAGAAAATTTTTAGAAGTTGTTCAAAGAGTGGAAGTGAATTTTTGTTCACGGTGAGTTTGGATTTTTCTATTCTCTCTAAGTTTTACTTTGTTTACTTTTTGTATAATACTTGACTATACCTTAGTTAATTATATGCATGTCAACTCTACAGGGAGGCTTTTCGACAAGAAGAGGTCGTGATGATAATAAGAGGGACACCCCATCTATCAAACGGACTATGAGAAAGAGGAAGAGGAAGGGTGAACCTTCTGTTAGTTCACCTTACATGCTTCTAGATCAGCCAAAAGAAGATATAAAGAAGAAATGCATCATCCAGATCATGGATAGTCTTGAGGGGCTACTAAAAATAAGTTCAAAAGTGGGGAAGGCTTCATCCCTAAATCTTGCAACTATCCAGGAAAGTCACTGGTGTATGATTATGAGGACAAACTGATAGACAACTTTCTACAAATGAAAATGACCATGTAATTGTTAGTGGCTATTCTAATAAATCTTTAAACTATCGTATATTTAGCTACTCTATTCTCACTATGTACTTGCATATAGCGATGCATTCATTTGGAAGTGCACTGAAGCAAGTGTATCTCGCTTAGATGCTTATAAATTTTTACCATGAGGTGAACTCAGTGACGATGTAGGTGTAAATTGTGTTATATTTTGGTTTATCTTCTATATATTTAGCTTATATTAAATGTATTCTTCATTTATGGAATTTCTGTAGGTGATTGATTCATTTCTTATTAGGCTTTGTTATAAGATTGAGTATAAATCCTATTTATGATCGAAAAATACATATGACAAGACCTTGGCTTGTAGTGAATATATTCGAAGCATTTAAATAGTTGGTGGCATTTGTTCTCGTGTTACACTACATTGATGCATTAGAATAATAATGTTATCTTGTTTCATATTTATGCATCTTTTCAACAAGCCTTTCTTGAAGGAAATCTTGAATTAATTGCAAAATAAATGAAGGAAAATATTTCGCAGTAGAGATTTTCAGAGTGTGAGAGAATTTTGATCCCAATTGTCAGTGCAGACATTGGCACATGGTAGAGTTAGTGAGAAAGGAGAAAAAATTCTATCAATACACCTCAATCAAGTATCTCCTTTATACTGCCGACGATGCAAAGTTTAGAAATAAGTTTATGAGTTTCATAGAGAGTAACTGGACATTGAGGAAATTAGAGCATCATGAACTTGTGCCGATTACTGCCCCTCAAAAGGGACCATATATGTTTCATGCATTTCTATAATTGCAATATTCATTTATTTTGAAGTTGTTTTTCAATGTTATAATTATTTTTATTTTTCTAAATGCAGGATCTTAGATTGTAAAATTTTTATGATGGAATTTATTAATAGTATTATAAAAATGATTGATAACCATCTCGCAAGCAGAGTGCCCAAAGTATAGAGAAAAGTTTATGCAGATCTCTCGTATGCATTAAATTCACCATATGATGATCGTAAAATTGCAATTTAAACTATATAATTCACATGTTATGATGTTTATTTTGAGCTTTTTGTGTTATAATTCATTCAAATATTATATCTCTTTTTGTCTACATATAAAGAAATAGTTGAATGTTAGCTCGGTTTGAGCTCTTTTTAGTTAAGTCCAAAAAGTTTTCAGACTTTGTTATAGCTATTTTATACACTTAGTTCTATAAAAATTATTTTGTACCTTGTTATAGCTATTTTATACCTCTTTATAAAAAAATTTGTACCTTGTTATAGCGGTTTTATACCTCTTGGTTCTATAAAATTATTTTGTACCTTGTTATAGCGGTTTTATACCTCTTGGTTCTATAAAATTATTTTGTACCTTGTGGTATGTGTTTTATTCCCCTTTAAAATAATTTTGTACCTTGTTATAGTAGATTTATACCCCTTGGTTTTGTAAAAAATATTTTGTAGCTTGTTATAGCTATTTTATACCCCTTTAAAATAGTTATGTACCTTTTTGTGGCAGTTTTATATTCCTTGGTTCTATAAAATTATTTTGTAACTCCTTATTATTTTTATACCTCTTTAAAAATTTATGTTCCTTGTTATAGTAGTTTTATACCCCTTAGTTCTGTAAAATTAATTTGTAACTCCTTATCCTTTTTATACATCTTAAAAAATTCTATACCTTGTTATAGCGACTTTATACCTCTTGACTTTATAGCTTCTTATCAATTTTATACCTCTTTTAAATTTCTATATATTGTTACAGCAGTTTATACCTCTTGGTTCTATAAAATTATTATGTAGCTCTTTATTTATTTTTATATCTCTTTATAAAATTTGAAAAAAAATTATTTAACCAAAAATATGATTGTGAAATTACCAACAAATTAAAATATAAATATGATAAGTTACTTTGTGAAATAAAATATGTCATTTTGAGCACTTCACAAAATGTACTACTACAAGCATGTTGCCAAATATACTGTTATAGCCAGTTACAAAATGAAATATAAACTACTAACAAAAGCAAATACTGAATAACAAAATCTGAGAAGTATTAATCTGTGATTGGTTGCTTGCATGTTCAACAAATTGTAACCATACTCCGCATCTAATACACTTCATGACTTTACTATGATTCAAACTAGAAGGGATTCTCTTTGTTTTTGGCCTACCTCGCTGAATTGAGGTCAAAGCTAGTCGAATCATAATATTCTCATTGGTAACAATGGGCCATGGATATGGGAAATCTGATATATAGGCAAAGAATAACACTTGCGATACGTCTCCACACGTAAATAGTCAATAATATATGGATATAGAACTTGATCTTTGTACATGATTACTACAGCTGCATGTTTGCAAGGCAATCCAAGAACTTGCCATTAATGATAACCATATGTGCAGTCCTCCATATTGACTTCAACATATGGACAGTTCATAACTTGATACAAATTTGATGTAGAAGGCACAACAGAAAGATAACGAGCTCCTTCATTAATTAGGAAGAGGTGCTCCTCCACACTACGAACACATGTCATAGTCCATTTGCTTGATTCCTCACGTCTATCATAGCTCGTCTTCATTATTTTTACCCGAATGTGATCAAGAAGTTTTATTATTTGTAAGAAATGAGCTTCCTTAATCCACGCATTGAAGGACTCAGCTAGGTTAGATGTTAACCAACTATATATACAAAAAGTAGACAACGTTCTTAGAACATAATATATCGCTCAATTATAGAAATATTCTAATATTGTGTTGAAATATTCAAGTAATGTGATTAAAATTACTCCATTATAAATAAAAACAAAAGAATTTATTTTAACAAGCGTTAGTTACACATTACCTCTTCCCAGGAAAAGAACAATTAGCCCAATTCTTTAGGATCATCCTCAATATTTCATTATAAGCAATTTCTAATTTTTTCTGTAGCTCGTTGCATTCAATATCATAAGCTTGCAATGAGTATGCATAAGCAGCTTTCTTCATAATTTGTATGCATTTATTCCTTAGAGGTACCCGCAAGTCCTTTCTTTTAAAGATTATTCTTGAAATTATCCATCAAATGACGGATGCAGCATGAATGATATGACCAAGGAAAACAATTCTTAACAGAGTTTTGAAGGCTTTTGTCACGGTCAGAGATAATAACCAACTTGTCATCCGAAGTGTATGGATCCTTTGTGTTAAATAGGATGTCGCTATGCATTCCAAAAACTACTCCCAATTACTTTTATTCTTAGTCCCACAAATGCAAATAGCTACCGGAAACATCCCTCCATCTCCATTAAGAGTAGTGGTAATAAGAAGAGTACCTCTGTACCTATCCAAAAGATGTGTGTCACCCAAGAATAAAATAGGTCTGCATCCATCCACAAAACTCTTCCAGCAATCATAGTACGAGATGAATAGTCTAGTAAACCTTCCATCCTCATGCTCCAAATGAAAGACTGATCCCGGGTTCGTTTCCATGACTTTCTCCTTATACCATCTAAGTAGGTCGTACAAGTGTTGTGCCGATCCATATAAATACTATTGAGCGAGCTCCCTTCCCCACCAAATTCTATGATATGAGATTTTCATACCAAAGTTCCCTATGAAATTTCTTGTTAAGATCAATTGCGGTAGGTGGGTTGATCTTTCAATATTGTTTTCACTTGATTACCTGCCCACTTTTGAGATGCCCAGGGGTGATCTTTCTCCCCTACGCCTCTGCCAAGGCAACTGTGTGCACCACCAATTTTTTTAATAAAGAATTGCTCACCATATGCTTGTCGAATACAATGAACCTTCCATTCATAGTTTAGAGCCTTGTAACTCATACTCACTCTGCTCAGTTTATTTTCGAGAAGCTATAGTCAAAACCTAGTGCAATGGAATAATTTCTTAAGCTCTAACTCAAGTATTCAATGTTATTAAATTCTTGACCAACCATGAGATATGAATTTGACGACTTGAACTTTCAACTTCCTACAATGCATTATGTGAAATAGATAGATTCTATGATGATAAAGCATGTTGTGCCGCTAGTGGGATGGTAGGATTTCTGCATAAGATTAGACATTGAATTACAACATATCAAATAAAGTTCTTAACATAGAAAAATATACATATTTTAATAACATTTAATGCTTTTGAGTAGTTATTTTACACATTAATAATATTTCACATTTATTTGATAAATTTTTACCTTATACGTATCGTGGTTGGTTGTTGCTCAAATAAAATCTCTCTTTTCAAATCAACATGCATCTTGACGATCTTCTCATTGCAACCGTGATGTACATTCAACATTGTCAAGACATCAATATCATCTATCACACAAACTGATAGTTTGGCACTAAGGACTTTATAACTCACTTGCAATGTGCATGCACAACAATCGACTCTACTTTGCACTTGATTTACTAAATCATTGTATTTTCCTTAACATTCAATGGAATCAAGTGATTATTTCCTCTAAAGTCGATTAACAGGTAATATAAGTCTTCATCTATCTCTATTCATTATTAAAAAATAAAGTTTGATTATAAAATACATCAAGATTTGACATTACACATATTTTAAAGAAATGTATGTAAAGATGAACAAAGAGAATCAAATTACTTCCTACAAAGAGATAAAACATATTGAATTCAATTCTAAATCTGAAAAAAAATAATTTTTCCTCTCTAACAACAATTTCAACCAAAGAGATGAGCTTCCTTTAAAAAAGCCGGTCTTTTGATTAAAAATAGAGGTTTTCTAAATGAAACAGTATTTAACCTTAATTCTTCACAAAACTCTTGGATCTCGTGACTTCGCATGACCATTCTTCAATGTCAACTTTCTCTTTATTCTTCAAACACCAAATCAAATCTTAACCATCGTAGGCATCAAAATTCTTTGAAGAACCTCAAATATGACTAAATTATGAGAAGATCGAAGGACAACGTCGTCAAAATCTCAAGAAGTCAACACACGGAAGATTGTGTCTCGCCATAGTGCGAGACACTTGTTTGTGCCTCGCCACGAAGCGAGACACCTTGATGTGTCTCGCTACTAGAGACACTTTTTGTGCCTCGCCACGAAGCGAGACACCTTGATGTGTCTCGCTACTAGAGACACTTTTTTGTGCCTCGCCACGAGCGAGACACCTTGATGTGTCTCGCTACTAGCGAGACACTTACTTGTGTCCCGTAATACTTGAAACGAGCTCTTGAAGGGTCTAAATCGATGCTGGTGGGGCCCACTTGACTTTATCGTAGAGACGCTCAAATACTTTAATGGGCGGTTACATGCTGAAAATACCACTAGGCGTGATTTTAGGGCATTTAATCGCGCTAAGCGCGTAAACCGTTACAATACGGAGGAACGACATCGCCCGCCAGCTAGCGGCAGTTTCATACCGCCTCGCCGCCAGCCGGTAGGCGCTCTCTCGCCGCTGAGCGAGGTAACTTTGCGCCGTGGCGTACTGAGCCGCCGCTTAATCGCAAATGTGGAGCACTTATGACACCGGTGTTTCTTCGTGAGGCACGCCAAAGGCTATAAATACCCTTCTACGCCCACTTGGGCAGGAGGTCGGCCATCGAAGGGGGTCAATCGAGATCGATAAGCGAGCTAGTGCAAAAGAGAGAGAGAATCCAAGCTTCCGGAGTTCAAGAACACGATCCACACGGAGATTCCTCGAAGTTTAATCTTTGACTTATTCTTGAGAAGAGTAGATATCTTACTTTGCTAAGATATTTGCTTAAGTTCTTGTTTCCTTTGCGAAGCATCAACTAAACCCCGTCGATTCGACGATCGTTGCTCGGTGGTCCACGGATTGCGCGTCCCCGGCACAGGCAAAGTCTCACGAAAACAAGAGATCTACACTTGTAGTGTCTTTTGTTCGAGTTTGTGAGAGAGTTACTTAAATTTCTTTGTAACTGAGAATCAAAAGTGTAATTTTCTCAAGTTTTACAATGGAAACAACTTTCGATCCAAACAACCACTATATCACAATTCTATTAAATGAGATTTATGAGGGAAGAGAGAAAGGATATTAATGGAGGTGAGAGAATATGAGAGGGCAATGAAGAAGGAAAGCAATTGGGTTTTTTTGGTGATCTAGGGTTTAATGGCGCCCTTTTTTTCTCCCACCTACAACAATTACTGTCATCACCACGGACAGATAACATAGAGGAGAAGTGCCTTGGAGAGAGAGAGAGAGAGAGAGAGAGAGAGAGAGAGAGAGAGAGAGAGAGAGAGAGAGAGAGAGAGAGAGAGAGAGAGAGAGAGAGAGAGAATAGGAGATGGCTATTTTGAGAACTTCATAGATGTGGGGCTCATAATAAGTTCTCTATAGCCATATTATATGGGAATTGGGTTTAAAGGTAAATGCATATGGTATTTTGGGTTTATAGGTTTAGATGAAACTTAATGGTTCTTTTATAAATAGGGGTCAAATTTTGGGTCTAAAAGCAAAAACCCTTAAAATAAAAGCAATCAACTATAATTAACCATAAATAACAACCAATCAAGAACATGCAAGATTTTATAGTGATTCGGATGATATCCTACGTTTACTACTTATTCTCACGAAAGGGCTTCCTTACCATAACAAGAGTTTATCTGGATCACAAACACGATTCCGTAGGTTTACAAGACCACACCCTAGAATCTACCTGAACCAATCGTCTAACCTAACTCTCCACAATGAGTAACACGTAGCTCTAGCTAGTCCCAACCCTCAATTACAACTGACTTCAGTATGCCGTAGAAATAAGTTTAAAACAAAACCAAACAACCACAGTTAAGCTCAGAAAATATGAAAGATCTTACATCCCTTTTGATAAACAAATTATCCTTTAATGAATATAAGTGTAGCACGATAAAGAATAATATAGATGTTGAATCCAAGGGCCACTCTCCTTGCTAAAATAATCTAGAAATATTATACGTGATGAATGAGAGTTTGTCGAGGCTCCGGGTCAAAACCTTCAAAGAAACCTCTTTTCAATTCAAAACACTGAACTCTCCCTTCTCTCTATCTCTTTCAATGATATATAGTCCCTAAAATGTAAGGAAAGAGATACCCTAAATGTGGTAGAGTTTAGAGATCAAAGGCATGACGAACAGATGAGATTAAAATTTAAAATCTACAATCAGCCGACTTTACCATTGATGGTGACTCTCGACCATCGATGGTGTCGAGGCCCCATCGATAGGTTCTTGTATACCATTGATGATATGAAAACTCTCCTAGAAAAAATTATCAATTTGTCACTATGGCCATCGATGTGTAATTGTAGCCATCGATGAGTCATTGTAGACCATCGATGAGCTCAACCCACCATCGATGAGTCACTATTGACCATTGATGGTGAAGAGGCTAAAATCAGCTTTTGAGTTGATTTTTGAGATGTTTTGCCTCATACACTTCTTATACCTGTATTCACATGTACTATATCATCTCAAACAATTATTAGTACCAAATGAGAGTTTGTTATTACTTAAACAAGATATATTGTATGGACTACGTCCTAACAATCTTATCATGTATGTAGTAGGTATCTTTTCACCTCTGGCAAGAAAATTTTTGGTGTATTATTTATTGTTTGTTCAAATTTACTTTTTCTACTACTTATTTAGCTATGACATAACATGAAAAACTAAATGAGATTTGAAGTAAGTTCTATGTTCTTATACAACAACAGACGTGTCCAGATTGCCTTCCTATGTAGAGAAAATGGATGGATTGCATCAATAGTTCTTTCAAATACATGGAATGCATACGGTAGCATGGGTTTTAGTTGGGAGCAGGAACAAATTGTGGTAACGCATGCGCTAGCATAAGCAGTGGCGTAGACGGACATCAACAATGGAAGTTCACAGATGTCAGTGGAGTCGACATTAGCAACGGCTGAGCCACATAGTTGTTAGGATGTAGTTCGTACAATAGCTCTTCTTTGAGTATAACAAACTCTCATTTAGTATGAATATTTGTTTGAGATGATATGTACAAGTGAAAATAGGTATATGGAGTGTACGAGGCGAAACGACGCTAAAATCAGCACGAAAGCTATTTCAGTATTAGACCCATCGTTGGGCGTTAGGAGTCCATCGATGGGGTTGAGGTCATCGATTGTCTATGGGAATAAATTGTAGGTTTCTAAAAATAGGAATTCAACCCATCGATGATTTATAGACACTCATCGATGGTGCTCAGGGACCCATCGGTAGTCGTGAAGGCTTACTGATGGTTAAGATGGCCGATTGTAGAATTGTTGATTCAATCATAGCCGTTCATTGATTTCTTTCATTTTTTAACTTCCACTATGATTAGAATATCTTTTTCCTGATTAATTAGAGGTGTTACAACCCCAAAATTGCTAAATATTAATCCTCATAGGGAAGCTGACACATGTCCCACTCCACGCCAAATCCAACTTCAGAGCTGAAATAACTCGTGACATCTGTGGCCGACTTGATCAGCCGACAACTCACGTGGCAGAGTGAAAAGGTGGTACTTATCGGTCAACCTACCAGATCTTCCCTGCGCAACCCACTCGACCGACCATCAGCCGCCTACTCTCGTGGCCAACTCGAGCAGTTGACAACTCGCATAACCGAGTGAAAAGGCGGTGATAGTCGGCCCTCAACCAAACGAATGAAGAGGCGATAGTTACCTCGAACCCCTCTTCAGCCGACTACTCTCGCATTAATTGCCCTAACAAAATCATTATTACTCTAGCCCCCATAGTCCTTATGACTCATTGGACCCAGTCAGTATCGAGTATCTGCTGTCATTCCCACATTAAATAACTAGGTGACTCACCTCTCTCAGCAATGTAGGCATCAAAAATTCCTACAATAAGGGCCTGCCGAGGGACCCACTGTGGTCGCCATCGTGTTTGGGTCGAAAGTTGTTTCCATTGTAAAACTTGAGAAAATTACACTTTTGATTCTCAGTTACAAAGAAATTTAAGTAACTCTCTCACAAACTCGAACAAAAGATACTACAAGTGTAGATCTCTTATTTTCGTGGGACTTTGCCTGTGCCGGGGACGCGTAATCCGTGGACCACCGAGCAACGATCGTCGAATCGACGGGGTTTAGTTGATGCTTCGCAAAGGAAACAAGAACTTAAGCAAATATCTTAGCAAAGTAAGATATCTACTCTTCTCAAGAATAAGTCAAAGCTTAAACTCGAGGAATCTCCGTGTGGATCGTGTTCTTGAACTCCGGAAGCTTGGATTCTCTATCTCTTTGCAATAGCTCTGCTTATCTGATCTCTGATTGCCCCCCCTTTCTGATGGCCGACCTCCTGCCCAAGTGGACGTAGGAGGGTATTTATAGCCTTTGGGAAACGTGCCCTCTGAAGAAACACAATTGTCATAAGTGCCCAACATTTGCAGTTAGCGGCTTCCAGTACTGCAGCGCCAGTACTTCGCTAACGGCGAGGCGGTGTAAGCTGCCTAGCTAGCGGCGGCGGTATAAAGCCTCGGGCTGGCGGCGGTGTAATCCCTCCCGCTGTTGTAACGGTTTCCCTGCTTTTTAGGCACGATTAAATGCCCTAAAATCACGCCTAGTGGGCGTATTTTCAACATGTAACCGCCCATTAAAGTATTTGAGCGTCTCTGCGTTGATAAAGTCAAGTGGGCCCCATCGGCATTGATTTAGAACCTTCAAGAGCTCGTTTCAAGTATTACGGGTGTCGTCTTTGGCGAGACACAGGTGCTCGCCTATAGCGAGACACATCAAGGTGTCTCGCTTCGTGGCGAGGCACAAACAAGTGTCTCCCTCGTGGCGAGGCACAAACAAGTGTCTCGCTATTAGCGAGACACATCAAGGTGTCTCGCTTCGTGGCGAGGCACAAACAAGTGTCTCGCTAGTAGCGAGACACAATCTTCCCATATGTTGACTTCTTGAGATTTCGGCGGCGTTGTCCTTCGATCTTCTCATAATTTAGTCATATTTGGGGTTCTTCACAATTTTGATGCCTACGGATATCCCCTCAAAATTTTGGACTCCTCGTATTTTATCGAAGTGCGGAATACTTTGGATAAGATGCTTTGCTTCGCTCAACGTTGAACTTTGTAGAAGAGGCCCGTGTTTTGCCAGTTTCTCAAACCACGGGTGCGCGATGTCGCTATCCATATTCGAAGTTCAATAACTGTTGCATTTGTATTTGAATGGATTGAAATGTCAAGTCGATTTTGGACTAATCATTGTTTGGGTCGAAAGTTGTTTCCATTTGTAAAACTTGAGAAAATTACACTTTTGGTTCTCAGTTACAAAGAAATTTAAATAACTTCTCACAAACTCGAACAAAAGACGCTACAAGTGTAGATCTCTTTATTTTCGTGGGACTTTGCATGCTTGGGGGCGCGTAATCCGTGGACCACCGAGCAACGATCGTCGAATCGACGGGGTTTAGTTGATGCTTCGCAAAGGAAACAAGAACTTAAGCAAATATCTTAGCAAAGTAAGATATCTACTCTTCTCAAGAATAAGTCAAAGCTTAAACTCGAGGAATCTCCGTGTGGATCGTGTTCTTGAACTCCGAAGCTTGGATCTCTGATTGCCCCTTCCTGATGGCCGACCCCCTGCCCAAGTGGACGTAGGAGGGTATTTATAGTCTTTGGGAAGCGTGCCCTCGAAGAAACACAAGAGTCATAAGTGCTCCACATTTGCGGTTAAGCGGCGGCTCGAGCACTTCGCGCCAAGCGCCTCGCTAGCTGGCGGCGGTGTAGGTTACCTCGCTAGCGGCGAGGCAATATGGGCCTCATTGGCTTGGCGGCGATGTCGTCCTCGGTTTGTTGTAGCGGTTTCCCTGCTTTTAGGCACGATTAAATGCTCCTAAAATCACGCCTAGTGGGCTTATTTTCGGTGATAACCGCCCATTGAAGTAGCTGAACGCCTCTTTGCGCCGATAAAGTCAATTGGGCCCCACCGGCATTGATTTAGACCCTTCAAGAGCTCGTTTCAAGTATTACGGGTGTCGTCTTTAGCGAGACACAAGTAAGTGTCTCGCCATGGCGAGGCACAAACAAGTGTCTCGCTAACGGCGAGACATAAGCAAGTGTCTCGCCATGGCGAGGCACAAACAAGTGTCTCGCTAGTAGCGAGACACAATCTTCTCATGTGTTGACTTCTTGAGATTTCGACGACGTTGTCCTTCGATCTTTTCATAATTTAGTCATATTTGAGGTTCTTCAAACAATTTTGATACCTACAGATACCCCTCCAGTTTTCGACTTTCAGATTTTGTCGAGGGTCCGGAATACTTTGGATAAGATGCTTTGCTTCGCTCAACGTTGAACTTTGTAGAAGAGGCCCATGTTTTGCCAGTTTCTCAAACCACGGGTGCGCGATGTCGCTATCCATGTTCGAGTTCAATAAGCGTTGCATTTGTATTTGAATTGGTTGAAATGTCAAGTCGATTTTGGACTAATCATCTTCATCTTGAAATTCACCACTTGGGTTGTAATTGAGATGCCTTGAGAGTCATTCGAGAAAAGCGTCATCGGTTTTGAATATCGATTTCGGGAAAGCTTACGTATGTAATATGGAACCAATTTGTCTTGAATATCTTGCCTTGAGCCTCGAGTTCTTAGAGCGGTTTGGAATTGTGTCTTCTCTTGGGGCAGCGAACCCGTTGTGTCTTCTCTTGGGGCAGCGAACCCGTTCGTCTTCTCTTGGGGCAGCGAACCACATTGCGGAGTAGACCTCTCATTCATAAAAGGAATCGAGAGGGATTTTGACCATGGTCCTAAGCGTAGGAAGGTTTGACCAGATAGAAATTTGGAGACGATCCTAACTGTAGGAAGGTTTGATCGCTCAATCACGGAAGTGGACCTCTCATTCATGGAAGGAATCGAGAGGGGATTTTGGCCATGGTCCTAACTGTAGGAAGGTTTGACCAGGATAGGAATTTTGAGACAATCCTAACTGTAAGAAGGTTTGATCGCTCAATCTGGAAGTGGACCTCTCGTTCATGGAAGGAATCGAGAGGGGATTTTGGCCGTGGTCCTAACTGTAGGAAGGTTTGACCGGGATAGGAATTTTGAGACAATCCTAACTGTAAGAAGGTTTGATCGCTCAATCTGGAAGTGGACCTCTCGTTCATGGAAGGAATCGAGAGGGGATTTTGGCCGTGGTCCTAACTGTAGGAAGGTTTGACCAGGATAGGAATTTTGGAGACAATCCTAGCTGTAGGAAGGTTTGATCGCTCAATCACGGAAGTGGACCTCTCGTTCATGGAAGGAATCGAGAGGGATTTTGACCATGGTCCTAAGCGTAGGAAGGTTTGACCGGGATAGGAATTTTGAGACAATCCTAGCTGTAGGAAGGTTTGATCGCTCAACTGAAGTGGACCTCTCGTTCATGGAAGGAATCGAGAGGTATTTATAGTCTTTGGGAAGCGTGCCCTCTGAAGAAACACAAGAGTCATAAGTGCTCCACATTTGCGATTAAGCGGCGGCTTCTTACCTTTCAGCGCCAGCCGCTTCGCTAAGCTGGCGGTGTAGGTTACCTGCGCTAGCCCGCGAACAATATGGAACGCGGCCCGCAAGTGTCGTCCCTCCGGTTGTTGTAGCGGTTTCCACCTTTTTAGGCGCGATTAAATGCCCTAAAATCACGCCTAGTGGTATTTTTTTTAATATCGTGATCCATTGAAGTAGTTTGAGCGTCTCTTTCTTGATAAAGTCAATTGGGCCCCACCGGCATTGATTTAGACCCTTCAAGAGCTCGTTTCAAGTATTACGGGTGTCGTCTTTAGCGAGACACAAGTAAAGTAATCGCTATAGCTCGTGGCGAGACACACCTGTCTAAGCTAGCGTGAGACATAAGCATCAAGCTCATGGCGAGGCACAAACCGATGTCGCATAGTAGCGAACACAATCTTCTCATGTGTTGACTTCTTGAGATTTGACGGCGTTGTCCCGATCTTTTCATAATTTAGTCATATTTGAGGTTCTTGGGTTTTGATACCTCTGATACCCCTCCAAAGTTTTGGACTCCTCGTATTTTGTCGAAGTGCGGAATACTTTGGATAAGATCGCCTTGCTTACGTTCAGCGTTGAACTTTGTAGAAGAGGCCCATGTTTTACTTCGGTTTCTCAAACTCACAGTGCAGCGATGTCGCTATCCATGTTCGAGTTCAATAAGCATTGCATTTGTATTTGAATTGGTTGAAATGTGAAGTCGATTTTGGACTAATCATCTTCATCTTGAAGGTCACCACTTGGGTTGTAATTGAGATGCCTTGAGGTCATCAGAGAAATCATCGGTTTTACGAATATCGATTTCGGGGAAAGCTTACGTATGTAATATGGAACCAATTTGTCTTGAATATACTGCCTTGAGCCTCGAGTTCAGAGACGGTTTGGAATTGTGTCTTCTCTTGGTGAAAACTAACGTTGTGTTTTCTCTTGGGGTAGCGAACCCGTTGTGTCTTCTCTTGGGGGCGAACCATTCCTGAGGAGTAGACCTCTCATTCATAAAAGGAATCGAGAGGGATTTTGACCATGGTCCTAGCGTAGGAAGGTTTGACCGGGATAGGAATTTTGAGACAATCCTAGCTGTCGGAAGGTTTGATCGCTCAATCTGGAAGTGGACCTCTCGTTCATGGAAGGAATCGAGAGGGATTTTGACCATGGTCCTAGCGTAGGAAGGTTTGACCGGGATAGGAATTTTGAGACAATCCTAAGCGTAGGAAGGTTTGATCGCTCAATCACGGAAGTGGACCTCTCGTTCATGGAAGGAATCGAGAGGGATTTTGACCATGGTCCTAGCGTAGGAAGGTTTGACCGGGATAGGAATTTTGGAGGCGATCCTAAGCGTAGGAAGGTTTGATCGCTCAATCTGGAAGTGGACCTCTCGTTCATGGAAGGAATCGAGAGGGATTTTGACCATGGTCCTAGCGTAGGAAGGTTTGACCGGGATAGGAATTTTGGAGGCGATCCTAGCTGTCGGAAGGTTTGATCGCTCAATCACGGAAGTGGACCTCTCGTTCATGGAAGGAATCAAGAGGATTTTGACCATGGTCCTAGCGTAGGAAGGTTTGACCGGGATAGAAATTTGGAGGCGATCCTAAGCGTAGGAAGGTTTGATCGCTCAATCTGGAAGTGGACCTCTCGTTCATGGAAGGAATCAAGAGGATTTTGACCATGGTCCTAGCGTAGGAAGGTTTGACCGGGATAGGAATTTTGGAGGCGATCCTAAGCGTAGGAAGGTTTGATCGCTCAATCTGGAAGTGGACCTCTCGTTCATGGATTATCCACTGACTTTCTTTGCAAAAGTGCATTCATTTAGAATAGTTTATACTCATATTCCTATTGGAGTAAGAAGGAGAAGCGGTTTAACCTCTTGTACTCATCGGAGGAATTCCTCATTAAAATTTGTTAAGGCCGGCTTCAAGGCTTGGATGATGGCCTTGAGAGCTAAGCAATCCTTAGTAGGATGGAGGATCCTCTGTGAATGCATATTATTTAGGGTCAGAAGTCTTGTCGACCTCCTCGATTTATAATGGAGGCAACTTGATTTTATTGTTATCAAGGAGGTGTTTGAAGATGATGAACTTCTTCTCACGAAAGAGTATGTCTGTGGAATTCTAATTTAGAAGCTTTTGGCGGTCGTTGTTGCGACGTTTGACCAACAGCGATCCACGGATGCCTTTCCTCTATTACGAGAGGAAAAATTTACTTCGAGGGTCGACCATCTTTTAGCCTCTTCGGCTTTCTTCCTTTTGAGGAAGCGTTAGGCTTGTTCTCCTCGTATTTTCGGATCTTTCCACGTAGTTGGTGGGGCGACCCCATGACTTCCAACAAATCAATGGAGAGATTATTGTGTACGTCGCAATATGAATTTCGGTGATTGGATCTTTGCGGTTTATTGCCTTATTGCGAGGCGAAAGTGTCAATTGTCTCCCCATTCTTACGCTTTTCATCCAAGAGGGTTCCAATCGAGACTTGGTGTCGTCATCGAAGAAGTTGTTGAGAAAGAACTTTCCATATCCTCCGGCAATTAATACTCGGCCTTGAGTCTTGATACGGTCGAAGGCGGTATGAAGAGTACCAACGAATGACCAAATCATCAAAGGCTCATTTCCGAAATCACCCCAAATGTGATTTGAAGTAGATCGGTGTTGTGTAGATGACCCTCTCGAGTCAAATGGCGTGAAGTTGATCAAATTGAATTTCAAGGTAAGGAATTGAATCCCACTTCTAGGATACGGACATGGAATACCGGTCCTTTTGACTTCTGTCTGGGACATCAAAGAATTGATTTTATCTTCAAGCTCTTTCATCCTTTAGCCATCATCCTCCCACATTTTGGATTCCTTCCAATAGGAAGAATTGGACCATTTCCACCTTGAGCACCGGATCGCGGCTTTCTTTGGAGGTTGATCGGCGTAAATGTGTTCATCAATCTCCGAATCATTGTCTTCGACATTATGGGCATTATGGCGGGTAACTCCACCTTGTTGACTGGATTCGTGGTGTTGATCGATCCGTGTTGTGCAACCGTATGGGTTTGCAACTCCCTCATCATTGCATGGCTAGCTCCATCTCGTTCTCATTTGACCTTAAGCTCTTTTCTTTGCTTGGCTAAGGCTTCTTGTAACATTTGAGCGGGACATCGGGTAATGGTAAAAGCCTCCCTATGGTGGCGACTCATACTTGAAGCGATGTCGATGCGAAGCTATTGGCGGCGGTCGGAAATTTCATCTTGGATGATTCTCCTTCATGCATTCTTCTATAGTCAATGCGTCGTAGCTTCGCAATTGCAATCGGGACATTCTCGGAAATCGAGACCGACCTTTCCTCGGGGAGTAAAGTCACGGATCTTCATCATTTCTGGGTCTTTTCCCTTATTTACCATGTTAATAGTAACCGGGGAAGTTAATCGGTTCGGATGGCGGATCTTCTCTTTCTTGGTGGCTTCAAATCTTACATTGGCGGCGGGGAAAGCCGTTCGAATCTTGAAGCTCTTTGTGGGTGAGGGTTCGACTTCGAGCGGGCATCGATATGGCGTTTTAATCAATTTTGCACACGAGCAAGAACAATCTATTTCGTCGATCGTCCTCTTTAGTGTGTTGCCACTGACTGATGATGTGGTTGGTGTGGGTTATCACAAATTGCACTTCCACCCCAAGTGTAGCGTTGTCCTTAGTGGAGGACCGTCTTCTTTTGGGGCGTCGACTATTGACTTGAGAGACAACTTTGTTAAGCGGCCGTCATCGAAGTTGCTTACGTATGAATCACGAGGGTCCGGTCATCTCGTGATTTTCGCGAGTCACTGCCTCAACTTCTTCTTCTCGGCCGGACTTCGTGGACCCCTTGTGGGATGCTCAAGCGAGATGCAATTGGAATTCTAGAGACACGAGATATTTTAGCTTGTTCGGGACTCTTAATTTGGATAATCAAGCGTTTCTTCGCGATACTTTGTCTTTATTTCCGGGCTATGGACCAAGACGACTAAACAAGTTGTCAAATTTCGGGCTTAATTGTTGTTATCTTAGTAGGAGAAGTGAATGAAAGGCGGAGAAACCAAATTCTAAATGGAAGGCATGGAATATATGGCTAGCTGGCGGCGGGCAAGTCTGAATCTGGCTAGCCTTGAGGCAGGACCTATACCAGCTGTTGGCGGCGGCTTAAACTATCTCGCTAGCGGCGGCTCAACTATCTCGGTGAAGAATGTTGCCGAGGCGAGTCTTGAGCGATTTTGATGTCGACCGGGATCCATGCTTGGCGATTTTGAGCCAATTCTTTGGGTTGATTTTGACTCTTGCGCCTTGCGAACAACGGCGATGCTCGAGCAAAGCGTGCAGCGTTTTTGGCAGCGCTCCTTCCTTGTCAATCGAGTCCTTTTGGCGAGAACCCATTCTTCCTTGGGAGGTGTTGGCGGATTGAGGTTGGCGTTGTAACTGGCGGCGCCTACGATTACCTGAAGTTAGGTGTTGTAATGAACTCCGTCTGTTGATTCCATGGCCTTTGCTAATTGTCGAGCCATCTTTTGACGTCGTCTTTGGCGAGCCCTCTTCGTCAGAGCAGTTGAGATCTTGTTGTATGACTCCTTTTGAAAGGAGTCAGCAGCGAGCTCCCGCTTTGAGATCCACCGGGGTGTTGTTGAGAGGGGAAATCGCCTCCATCGCAAGCGAATGAGAATCGTTACGCATCACAATAGAACGAACCTCCCTCTTAGGAAATGATATCCTCCGATGTTTGCGGGGTGAGGAGGACTTCGATGTGGAAGAGGAGAGATATTCTTCGAACTTGGCTTGATCGAAGAAATAATCCAGTCCATCGACCATGAGGTCGGCTTGATCGCCGCAAGGTCGCGACACAACGATCTCGCTCGAGACCGCTGGCTCCCAATCGTCACCGGTTTGGGTCGAAAGTTGTTTCCATTTGTAAAACTTGAGAAAATTACACTTTTGGTTCTCGCTACAAAGAAATTTAAATAACTCTCTCACAAACTCAACAAAAGACGCTACAAGTGTAGATCTCACATTTTCGTGGGACTTTGCCTCGTGCCGGACGCTAATCCGTGGACCACCGGCGGCGATCGTCGAATCGGCGGGGTTTAGTTGATGCTTCGCAAAGGAAACAAGAACTTCAGCAAATATCTTAGCAAAGTAAGATATCTACTCTTCTCAAGAATAAGTCAAAGCTTAAACTCGAGGAATCTCCGTGTGGATCGTGTTCTTGAACTCCGAAGCTTGGATCTCGATTGCCCCTTTCGATGGCCGACCCCTACCCAAGTGGGCGTGGGAGGGTATTTATAGTCTTTGGGAAGCGTGCCCTCGAAGAAACACAAGCGTCATAAGTGCTCCACATTTGCAAGTAGGGCAAACCGCTCAGCCGCTTCGCTAACCGGCGAGGCGGTTTCGCTAGCGGCGAGAGGCCGCCGATCGGGCGCGGCAAGCGTCGCCCTCCGCCTGTTGTAACGGTTTCCTCGCTTTTTAGGCACGATTAAATGCCCTAAAATCACGCCTAGTGGTATTTTCGGCGATATAACCGTCCATTGAAGTAGCTGAGCGTCTCTTTGCGATAAAGTCAATTGGGCCCCACCGGCATTGATTTAGACCCTTCAAGAGCTCGTTTCAAGTATTACGGGTGTCTCGTCTTTGGCGAGACACAAGTAATGTCTGCTTTATAGCGAGACACATCAAATGTCTCGCTTCGTGGCGAGGCACAAACAAGTGTCTCGCTATTAGCGAGACATCAAGGTGTTCCTGGGCGTAGATACGACACAAGCGTCTCGCTAACGGCGAGACATAAGCAAGTGTGTCGCCATGGCGAGGCACAAACCGGTGTCTGCAGCGTAGCGAGACACAATCTTCTCATGTGTTGACTTCTTGAGATTTCGACGACGCTGTCCTTCGATCTTCTCATAATTTAGTCATATTTGAGGTTCTTCGGCAATTTTGATGCCTACAATCATCTTCATCTTGAAGGTCACCACTTGGGTTGTAATTGAGATGCCTTGAGAATCATTCGAGAAGCGCCGCCTTTTCTCAACATCGATTTCCGTGAAAGCTTCTATATGGAATATGGAACCGATTTGTTTTGAATATACTACCTTGAGCCTCGTTGCATGCTTTGGAATTGTGTCTTCTTGGGGCTAAAACTAACCCCGTTGTGTCTCTGGGGCTTAAAACGAACCTGGTGTCTTTGGCTAAAACGAACCCGTTGTGTTTTCTTCGCTAAAACGAACCCCATATCGAGTAGACCTCTCATTCATAAAAGGAATCGAGAGGGATTTTGACCATGGTCCTAAATCAGGAAGGTTTGACCAGATAGGAATTTTGAGATATTCTTAACTTGGCTTGATCGAAGAAATAATCCAGTCCATCGACCATGAGGTCGGCTTGATCGCCGCAAGGTCGCGACACAACGATCTCGCTCGAGACCGTTGGCTCCAATCGTGTCGCCATCGCGGTTTGGGTCGAAGTTGTTTCCATTTGTAAAACTTGAGAAAATTACACTTTTGGTTCCTCGCCAAAGAAATTTAAATAACTCTCACAAACTCAACAAAAGACGCTACAAGTGTAGATCTCCGCCGGGACTTTGCCTCGTGCCGGACGCTAATCCGTGGACCACCGGCGGCGATCGTCGAATCGGCGGGGTTTAGTTGATGCTTCGCAAAGGAAACAAGAACTTCAGCAAATATCTTAGCAAAGTAAGATATCTACTCTTCTCAAGAATAAGTCAAAGCTTAAACTCGAGGAATCTCCGTGTGGATCGTGTTCTTGAACTCGGAAGCTTGGATCTCGATTGCCCCTTTCGATGGCCGACCCCTACCCAAGTGGGCGTAGGAGGGTATTTATAGTCTTTGGGAAGCGTGCCCTCGAAGAAACACAAGCGTCATAAGTGCTCCATTTTCAGAAGTAGCGCTACCGAAGCCGCCTGGCTAAGCCGCCTCGCTAATCGGGCAGGTAGCAGGTTCGCCGCTAGCGGCCAGGTATGGGCTGCCTCACCGGATCGGCGAGGCGATCGTCGCCCTCCAAACTGTTGTAACGGTTTCCTCGCTTTTTAGGCACGATTAAATGCCCTAAAATCACGCCTAGTGGTATTTTCGGCGATATAACCGTCCATTGAAGTAGGTGAGCGTCTCTTTGCGATAAAGTCAATTGGGCCCCACCGGCATTGATTTAGACCCTTCAAGAGCTCGCTTCAAGTATTCGGTCTTGCCTTTCGCGAGACATTGCGTTCTCACTATGACATCAAGGTGTCTCGCCGCGGGCGAGACAACAAGTGTCTCGCTATTAGCGAGACACATCAAATGTCTCGCTTCGTGGCGAGGCACAAACAAGTGTCTCGCTATTAGCGAGACACATCAAATGTCTCGCTTCGTGGCGAGGCACAAACCAGTGTCTCAGATCAGAAGACACAATCTTCTCATGTGTTGACTTCTTGAGATTTCGGCGGCGTTGTCCTTCGATCTTCTCATAATTTAGTCATATTTGAGGTTCTTGACAATTTTGATGCCTACAATCATCTTCATCTTGAAGGTCACCACTTGGGTTGTAATTGAGATGCCTTGAGAATCATTCGAGAAAAGGCCAGCCGGTTTTCTCAACATCGATTTCCGTGAAAGCTTCTATATGGAATATGGAACCGATTTGTTTTGAATATACTACCTTGAGCCTCGTGAGTTGCCGAGTGTGCTTTGGAATTGTGTCTTCTCTTGGGGAAGCGAACCCGTTGTGTCTTCTCTTGGGGAAG
This sequence comes from Asparagus setaceus, assembly GCA_012295165.1. Taxonomy (NCBI): domain Eukaryota; kingdom Viridiplantae; phylum Streptophyta; class Magnoliopsida; order Asparagales; family Asparagaceae; genus Asparagus; species Asparagus setaceus. Next base: position 34,614,572 of record CM022709.1, on the reverse strand, counting down.
CGAACCCGTTGTGTCTTCTCTTGGGGCTAAAACGAACCCGTTGGTTTTCTTCTGCCAAACGAACCTCGGCATCGGAGTAGACCTCTCATTCATAAAAGGAATCGAGGGATTTTGACCGTGGTCCTAATCAGAGGAAGGTTTGACCAGATAGGAATTTTGAGACAATCCTAAGCGTAGGAAGGTTTGACCAGATAGGAATTTTGAGACAATCCTAAGCGTAGGAAGGTTTGATCGCTCAATTGAAGTGGACCTCTCGCTCATGGAAGGAATCGAGAGGGATTTTGACCGTGGTCCTAATCAGGAAGGTTTGACCAGATAGGAATTTTGAGACAATCCTAAGCGTAGGAAGGTTTGATCGCTCAATGGAAGTGGACCTCTCGCTCATGGAAGGAATCGAGAGGATTTTGACCGTGGTCCTAATCAGAGGAAGGTTTGACCAGGATAGGAATTTTGAGACAATTCTAACTGTAGGAAGGTTTGATCGCTCAACCTGAAAGTGGACCTCTCGTTCATGGATTATCCACCCCCCAGTTTTCTTTGCAAAACCGGGCTGCATTCATTTAGAATAGTTTATACTCATATTCCTATTGGAGTAAGAAGGAGAAGCAGTTTAACCTCTTGTACTCATCGGAGGAATTTCTCATTCGGCTTATTTCGACGTTAAGACGCCGGCTTCGACCAATGCTTGGATGATGGCCTTGAGAGCTAAGCAATCCTTAGTAGGATGGAGGATCCTCTGTGGTGCGTCTGATATTTAGGGTCGAAGTCTTGTCAGCCTCCTCCTGATTTGTAATAGGTGGCAGCTTGATTTTGTTGCTGTCAAGGAGGTACTTGAAAATGATCGGAACTTCTTCATCTCTGAAAGAGTATGTCATGTGGAATTCTGATTTAGAAGCTTTTTAGCGCGGTCGTTGTTGCAACGTTTGACTAACAGTTAGCCATGATGTCTTTCCTCTATTACGAGAGGAAAAATTTATACGAGGGTCGGCCGTCATTTTGCCTCTTCGGCTTTCTTCCTTAGAGGAAACTTTGGCTTGTTCTCCTCGTATTTTTAGGTCTTTCCATGTAGTTGGCGGGGCGACCCCATGACTTCCAACAATTCTATAGAAAGATTGTTGTGGCAAGTCTTCAATATGAACTCTTCAAGAATGGATCTCGCAATTCATAGCTTTATTGCTAAGCTTAACGAAAACAAATAATCATCTCTCCACTCTTACGCTTTTCATCCAAGAGGGTTCCAATCGAGACTTCGTGTCGCCATCGAAGAAGTTGTTGAGGAACAAGCTTTCTATATCATTCCAACAGTTGATGCTACCGGCCTTGAGTCTTCGATACCAATCGGCGCAGTTCCGAAGGGTTCCAACGAATGACCGAATCATCAAAGGCTCATTTCCGAGATCACCCCAAATGAGACTTGAAATAGATCAAGTGTCGTGTAGGAACCCTCCCCACAAAAGGTGTGAAATTAATCAAAGCTGAATTTGGTGGGTAAGGGATTGAATCCCACTCTCGGATATGGACACGGGATACGGTCCTTTTGACTTCTGTCGCGGACATCAAAGAATTGATTTTATCTTCAAGCTCTTTCATCTTTTCGCCATCATCCTCCCTTGTTTTGGATTACTTCCAATAGGAAGAATTGGACCATTTCCACCTTGAGCACCGATGCGCTTTCTTTTGAGGTTGATCGGCGTAAATGTGTTCATCTATCTCGAATCACTGTCTTCGACATTATGGGCATTATGGCGGGTAACTCCACCTTGTTGATCGGATTCAGTAGATGAGGCGCTTGATTTTGCAATTCCCTCATCATTTGCAAGGCTAGCTCCATCTCCGCTTTCATTTCGCCTTAAGCTCTTTTCTTTGCTTGGCTAAGGCTTCTTGTAACATTTGAGCTAGGGTTTGGTGTAATTGCAAAAGCTTCTGCGGGATGGCGACCAACACTTGACATTGTGTCATCGAAGCTATCGCCGAATTGATGTCGGAAGCCGTCATCGGATGATTCTCCCTCATGCATCCTTCTATAGTCGATGCGTCAGCTCGCAATTGTAACCGGAGACATTCTCCGAGAAATCGAGACCGACCTTTCCTCCGTGAGTGAAGTCGGGATCGCATCCGTCGCCGGTCCTTTCCTTTGTTCACCATGTTGATAGTCACTTGGAAACTCATCAAATTGAATGGATGATCTCTTTCTTCTTCGATGTCGTCTTGGTGTGGCTTGAATCTTCGTTGTTGGCGGGGAAAGCGTTCGAATCTTGAAGCTCTTTGTGGGTGGCGTTAGATTCGAAACGGGCACATCGATATGACGTCTTAATCAATTGTGCAAATGAGCAAGAACAATCTATTTGTCGATCGTCCTCTTTCGTGTGTTGCCACCCCAGCGATGATGTGGTTGGTGTGGGTTATTGCAAATAACATTTCCACCCCGGATGTAACTTGGTTCCTCCGGAGGACAAGTCTTCTTTTGGGGAATCGACTATTGGAGTTTATACGCATGAATAACAAGCGTTTGATCACCTTTGGTGACTTTGCGAATCCTGCGCCGTTTGTCTTTATCGGCGGACTTGCGGACCCTCTTAGGGATACTCAAGCGAGGCTTAATGGGAACTCTTTCGGTTTGAGATCGTCGGATGGCTGGAACATTTCGAACATCACACGGGATTTGGATGCGACTGACACATGTCGTTGTTTGATCGAATGACCCAAACATTCCATTCTTGGTGTTTTGGCTTTGGTTCGATTGTGAACCAAGCGGCTAAACACGAAGTTAAAACTTCTCGTTGATGGATTTCCGGACTTAACGGTTGATACCTCGGTAGGAGAAGTGGAAAAGCGGAAAAGTCTATTTTTGATAAGGCATGGAGGAATGCCACCGGCTGTTGGCGGCGATTCGAGCATCTTGTGTGAGGCGGTTGCTTTACCGAGGCGGCTTACTGTCGCTAATGTGGCTCAGTATCTCGGTAGGCTGTTGGCGGGCGGAGACTTTTGAGCCAATTTTGATGTTGTCGGGACCCAAATTTTATGATTTTGGGTCGATTCCTTGTTTGATTTCGACTCTGCGCCTTGCGAACAACGGCGCGTGCACGAGCAGCAGCGTGCATGGCGCTTTGGCGTGCTCCTTCCTTAATCGGGGTCCTTTTGGCGAGAACTCATTCTTCCTTGGGAGGAGTGTTGGCGGATTGAGGTTGGCGTTGTAACTGGCGGCGCCTCGATCCGCAGTTAGTGTTGTAATGAACTCCGTCTGTTGATTCCATGGCCTTTGCAAGTTGTCGGGCCATCTTTTGGCGTTGTTTCGGCGAGCCCTCTTCGTCGAGTGGTTGAATCTTGTTGAATGACTCATTCGAAGGAGTCAACTTGGCGAGCTCCTTTGAAATCCACAGGGGTGTTGTTGAGAGGAAATGCGCCTCCGTCATAGCGAGCGAGAATCGTTGCATCCTACGAAGCGAACCTCCCTCTTAGGGGATGATATCCTCCGATGTTTGCGGGCGAGGAGGACCGATGAGGAAGAGGAGAGATATTCTTGAACTTGGCTTGTGAAGTAATCGATCCATCGACCATGAGGTGGCGATCGTTGCAAAGGCTGCGACACAACGATCTCGGGCTCGAGCCGTTAGCTCTTGTGAATTAGCCATCGTGTTTGGGTCGAAAGTTGTTTCCATTGTAAAACAGAAAATTACACTTTTGATTCTCGGTTACAAAGAAATTTAAGTAACTCTCTCAGCTTCGAACAAAAGACACTACAAGTGTAGATCTCTTGTTTCGTGGGACTTTGCTGTCTTGGGGCCAGCGTAATCCGTGGACCAGAGCAGCGATCATCGAATCGGCGAGGGTTTAGTTGATGCTTACAAAGGAAACAAGAACTTAAGCAAATATCTTAGCAAAGTAAGATATCTACTCTTCTCAAGAATAAGTCAAAGCTTAAACTCGAGGAATCTCCGTGTGGATCGTGTTCTTGAACTCCGGAAGCTTGGATTCTCTCTCTCTTTGCAATAGCTCTGCTTATCTGATCTCTGATTGCCGCCCTTCGATGGCCGACCTCACGCCCAAGTGGACGTAGGAAGGTATTTATAGCCCTTGGGAAACGTGCCCTCTGAAGAAACACAATTGTCATAAGTGCCCAACATTTGCAGTTAGCCGCGGCTCATTTGCCTGCGCTAAACTGCCTCGCTAAGCGCGGCGATTAATGAGAACCTCGCTCTGGCGGATGTAAGACCTCATTTGGCTGGCGGCGATGTCGTCCCTCATTTGTTGTAGCGGTTTCCTACTTTTAGGCGCGATTAAATGCCTAAAATCGCCTGAGTGGTATTTGCATGTAACCGCCCATTAAAGTATTTGAGCGTCTCTCTGCGTTGATAAAGTCAAGTGGGCCCCATCGGCATTGATTTAGACCCTTCAAGAGCTCGTTTCAAGTATTTTGGGTGTCGCCTTTGGCGAGACACAAAATAAGTGCCTCGCCTATGGCGAGACACATCAGGTGTCTGGCTTCGTGGCGAGGCACAAACAAGTGTCTCACTCGTGGCGAGGCACAAACAAGTGTCTGCTTCGTGGCGAGGCATAAACAAGTGTCTGCTAGTAGCGAGACACAAGCGAATGTCTGCGCTTATAGCGAGCACAAACAAGTGTCTCGCTACTACGACACTTGTTTATGCCTCGCCATGAGCGAGACACTTGTTTATGCCTCGCCATGAGCGAGACACTTGTTTGTGCCTCGCCACGAAGCGACACCTTGATGTGTCTCGCTATAGCGAGGTACTTACTTGTGTCTCACCAAAGGCGCAGACACCCGTAATACTTGAAACGAGCTCTTGAAGGGTCTAAATCAATGCCGATGGGGCCCACTTGACTTTATCAACGCAGAGACGCTCAAATACTTTAATGGGCTGGTCGAAAATACCACTAGGCGTGATTTTAGGCATTTAATCGCGCGAAAAAGTAGGGAAACCGCTACAACAAATGGGGATCGACACCGCAATGGAGGCGTTCACGCCGGCCACGCAGACAAATTTCACAACGCCGCCATGCAGGCGTACCGGCCGCGAGGTACTGAAGCCGCAGCTTAACCGCAAATGTTGGGCACTTATGACAATTGTGTTTCTTCGAGGGCACGCTTCCGAGGGTTATAAATACCTTCCTACGCCCACTTGGGCGTGAGGTCGCCATCGTAGGGGGCAATCGTGAGATCGATAAGGTAGCTATTGTAAAGAGAGATAGAATCCAAGCTTCCTGAGTTCAAGAACACGATCCACACGAGATTCCTCGAAGTTTAAGCTTTGACTTATTCTTGAGAAGAGTAGATATCTTACTTTGCTAAGATATTTGCTTAAGTTCTTATTTTCTTTGCTAAGCATCAACTAAACCCGCCGATTCGACGATCGCTGCTCGTTGGTCCACGGATTACGCCCCAAGCATTGCAAAGTCCCACTAAAATAAGAGATCTACACTTGTAGTGTCTTTTGTTCGAGTTTGTGAGAGAGTTACTTAAATTTCTTTGTAATCGAGAATCAAAAGTGTAATTTTTCAAGTTTTACAATGGAAACAACTTTCGACCCAAACAAGCAATCCACACATGGCGTATGTCTCACCGACTCAGCTTGCCTAGCCGACTTCGTTACCTTCTGTACCAACCTCAGAAAAGGAGCTGACCGCATGAGGTAACACTCTCTGGCTTTTGCGTAACTCATTACCACTAACTTTATATTTTCCCCACTTAAGATCATCTACTGATTTGATCGTCGGAGGAACAACCAGAGAGCCCAACTCCGCCCTCTTACGAGTTCTTTCATGTGCGGGAAGAACAGCGAGCCCTAGAACCAGTCATCTGAAGGAGTTAGAGGACCCTAAACACTCATAATCCTCATATAAATTCCCTATTTGATAACTGACATTAACAGTTTGGCGCCCGCTGTGGAGCCTTCTTTCTTCGTCGAAGCAAGATGTCTGGTTCTGAACGCCCTGGCCGGTCCGTTCACCCTCTCCCTGAAGTACCACAGGTGGGCTACATTACTCAGGCCCAGTTAGATGAGTCCGGTCAACGGATCTCTCAATCTTTCCAACAGCAATTCGCGGCGTTCACCAATGAGCTCCTCAACTGTATCCCTCCCTAACAGCGTTCTTCATCAGCTCTTCCTCCACCTTTAGTGGGCCAACCACCAGTCATTCCTCCACCCCGGGTGGGTGAGCCATTCATCCCTCCTCCTCCTAGGTGAGTTGCAGTGCAGGATAGCCGTGGGATTAGGCCAGTACACATCTCTCACCACAAAACTCGCTTATGCCCTCCTTAGTCAGATCGCAGCTTGTGGAAGCAAACAGAGAGCACTAGAACCACCATCCAAGGAGTTAGAGGACCCTAAACACTCATAATCCTCATATAAACCCTCTGTTTCATAACACTCGTCATCTTTAGATAAATTTGAAGGAGAGGATTCTAGGGGTTTGTAGAGAGCTTGAAGAGAGAAATTCAAGGGTTTGTTTGAAGAAGATTGAATTGGACTTTTGAACCCCTAGATCCTCAACAAACTCTTTTTCATCACACTCGTCATCTTTAGATCATCTCAATGAGGAGAGTTGTCCTTGGTTTCATCATCCATACTGTTCTTCATAAAGCTTCACTTTGATTCATTGAAGGATGGTTTGTTAATCGAAAGGGTCAAGATCTTTCTTATTTTCTCGTGCTTAAACTATATTTGGTTATTTATTTCAAACTTATTTTTATAGCATACTCAAGATATTGATAATTGAGGTTGGTACTAGGTAGGGTTAAGTGTTACTTATGGTGGAGAATTAGGTTAGATGACCGGTTTGAGGGATTCACATCGCCGCCAGCCGAGGTAAACACATCGCCGCTAGCGAGATTTACTTACACCGCCGCTAGCGAGGCATGAAGGTACTGAAGCCGCCGCTTAACCGCAAATGTTGGGCACTTATGACAATTGTGTTTCTTCGAGGGCACGCTTCCGAGGGCTATAAATACCTTCCTACGCCCACTTGGGCGTGAGGTCGGCCATCGTAAAGGGGGCAATCGAGATCGATAAGGTAGCTATTGTAAAGAGAGATAGAATCCAAGCTTCCTGAGTTCAAGAACACGATCCACACGAGATTCCTCGAAGCTAAGCTTTGACTTATTCTTGAGAAGAGTAGATATCTTACTTTGCTAAGATATTTGCTTAAGTTCTTATTTTCTTTTGAAGCATCAACTAAACCCTGCCGATTCACGATCGTTGCTCGTTGGTCCACGGATTACGCGTCCCCGGCACAGGCAAAGTCCCACGAAAATAAGAGATCTACACTTGTAGTGTCTTTTGTTCGAGTTTGTGAGAGAGTTACTTAAATTTCTTTGTAATCGAGAATCAAAAGTGTAATTTTCAAGTTTTACAATGGAAACAACTTTCACCCAAACAAGCAATCGACACATGGCGATGTCCGCCGACTCGCTTGCCTAGCCGACTCCAAGTTACCTTCTTGCCTCAACCTCAGAAAAGGAGCTGACCGCATGAGGTAACACTCTCTGGCTTTTTTGCGTAACTCATTACCACTAACTTTATATTTTCCCCACTTAAGATCATCTACTGATTTGATCGTCGGAGGAACAACCGAGAGCCCAACTCCGCCTCTTACGAAGTTCTTTTCATGTGCGGGAAGAACAATGAGCCCTAGAACCACCATCCAAGGAGTTAGAGGACCCTAAACACTCATAATCCTCATATAAATTCCTATTTGATAACCGACATTAATGCTTGGCGCCGTGGAGCCTTCTTTCTTCGTCAAGCAAGATAACTGTTCAACGCCTGGCCGGTCCGTTCACCCTCTCCCTGAAGTACCACAGGTGGGCTACATTACTCAGGCCCAGTTAGATGAGTCCGGTCAACGGATCTCTCAATCTTTCCAACAGCAATTCGCGGCGTTCACCAATGAGCTCCTCAACTGTATCCCTCCCTAACAGCGTTCTTCATCAGCTCTTCCTCCACCTTTAGTGGGCCAACCACCAGTCATTCCTCCACCCCGGGTGGGTCAGCCATTCATCCCTCCTCCTCCTAGGTGAGTTGCACAGGCAGGATAGCCAGGGGATTATGCTGAGTACACATCCCCCGCCTCACCAGCAAACTCGCTTTGCCCCTCCTTAGCTGTATCAGCAGTTTGTGGAAGCAACAGCAGAGAGCACTAGAACCAGTCATCTGAAGGAGTTAGAGGACCCTAAACACTCATAATCCTCATATAAACCCTCTGTTTCATAACACTCGTCATCTTTAGATAAATTTGAAGGAGAGGATTCTAGGGGTTTGTAGAGAGCTTGAAGAGAGAAATTCAAGGGTTTGTTTGAAGAAGATTGAATTGGACTTTTGAACCCCTAGATCCTCAACAAACTCTTTTTCATCACACTCGTCATCTTTAGATCATCTCAATGAGGAGAGTTGTCCTTGGTTTCATCATCCATACTGTTCTTCATAAAGCTTCACTTTGATTCATTGAAGGATGGTTTGTTAATCGAAAAGGGCTGTAAGATCTTTCTTATTTTCTGTGCTTAAACTATATTTGGTTATTTATTTCAAACTTATTTTTATAGCATACTCAAGATATTGATAATTGAGGGTTGGTACTAGGTAGGGTTAAGTGTTACTTATGGTGGAGAATTAGGTTAGATGACTGGTTTGAGTATATTCTAAGGTGCCGTCTTTGTAAGCCTACTGAATCGGGTTATAATTCAGAAAATTCTTACCATAGTGAGGAAGCCTCTTTGTGAGAAATAGAAGTAGATGTAGAATTGTTATCTAAATCACTATAAAATCTTGCATGTCTTGGTTGATTGTTTTTTTTGTTTTTATTTTATTTTTTTCTTTGCACATTCTATGTTCTTAGCGAAAAACAATAGCAACCCTATTCACCCCCCCCCCTCTAGGCTTGCATCTTAGATCTAACAAGTGGTATCAGAGCCTCGTTACTCATCTTTACGATTCATAACCTAGGGTAGAAATATCTAGTTTGACCGCCGCAATGACTTTTCTTGAAGGACACGCTGTGAATCGACCCCTATTTTTCGATGGGACAAACTACACCTATTGGAAAGCCCGTATGTGAGTCTTTTTATTGTTCACCAATTATAATGTTTGGAGTAGTGTAGAAAATGGCTATAGTGAACCTACTATCATTGTAAAAGAGGTCACCATTATTGCTCCTAGAGACATGTGGACCCCTCCCGACAAAAAACTTTATTCTTTAAACATAATAGCTATGAATGCTTTTTATTATTCTTTAACTGCTAAAGAATTTAACTATATTTTAAATTGTACTATATGCTGAAAATCTAGAAAATTTTGAAAGTTACACACGAGGGAACTTCACAGGTGAAAGAGGCAAAACTTACAATGCTTGTGAGTAAGTATGAAAATTTTAAGATGAAGGTATTAGAGAGTATTTAAGATATGTTTACCCGATTCACATATATCATGAACAAATCTAAAGCTTTGGGAAAAGAGTACGATAACAAAGAGCATCTAGAAAAATTCTTCGTTCTCTTTCTAGGGATTGGGAACCAAAGGTAATGGCTATTGAAGAATTATAAAATTTTTCTAATTTAACTCTTGATGATGATGATCTAGTAGGTAATCTTCTCACGTATGAAGTTCGATTAAAAGAGAGAGAAGATACTTCTAAAGAAGATTCAAAGAAGAAATCATTGGCCCTGAAGGCTAAAAATGAAATATTTCAATCTAAGAAGAAGAAGGAATCAAGCTCGGCCTCTGATGGTGATGATGAGAGTGAGATGGGATTGGTAGTCAAAGGATTCAAATTATTCCTAAATATAAAAGATGGGAAAAAGTTTATGCATAATAAATGGAATCAGAATTTCACTAGGGTATGGAAAACTAAATATGAAAATTCAGTTTCTAAAATTATTTATCATCATTTTAGGAAAACTGGATACTACAACAATGAATGCCCTCTCAATAAGAGTGACTACAAAAGAAAGAATAAGAGCTTCAAGGCAAAGTTGTGGGATTTCCGAGTAAATATGAAGAATCAGAAAGCGACTTTAGCTAGAATGATAGGAGCCACTGTCTCATGACCAATGCCCAGATCTCAAAAGATTCCAAGGATGACAATTCAGATAAGGAAATTCAGTGGAAAGCTAAGAAGCATGAAAGCACATGGTATTTAGACTCGGGTTGTTCTCGATACATGACAGGTAAGAAAGATTTATTTCTTAGTCTCGATAGAAGAAAAGTGGAGATGTGACTTTTGGAAACAACGCTAAAGGTAAGATTATAGCAGTTAGCGATATAGATAATGATTCTTTTAAACTCTTTAAAATTTTACTTATTGATAGTTTAAAGCACAATCTTATTTTCATTAGACGACTTTATGATAAATGTATGTCTATTCTTTTCTTATCTACTGTATGCAAAATTATTGATTCAAAAATAGGTTTGATGATCTTTGTCTTTACTAAAAATAGACATGCTAATGTATATACATTGTACTTTAATGATATCAAATCTGACAGTGTAAAATGCTTGGTCGCAAGAGGAGAGGATAGTAAACTTTGACATAGAAGACTTGGACATGCAAGCATGGGTTTATTACAAAAATTCTCAAAGAAAGAATTAGTTAGAGGTTTGCTTATCTCTACTTTTAACAGTGAGAGTTTATGTGAGACTTGCATGAAAGGTATATTTATAAAATCCTCTCATAACTTGAAGAATTTGGTGAGCACTTCTAAACATCTGCAATTACCTCACTTAGATCTTTTTGGACTGGTGTCCAGACAGAGTTTAGAAGGAAAGAATTATAGTTTAGTTGTGCTTGATGATTACTCTAGATTTACATGAGTCATGTTTTTAACCAAAACGAGTGAATGTTTTAAAAATTTTAAAAGTTTTTCAAAAAGAGTTGAAAAAGAAAAAGGCCATCCTATTTGTACCATTCATTCTGATCATTGAGGTGAATTTAAAAATAATTTTTTAAAAAGTCTTGTACTAATAAAGGTATCACTCATGAGTATTCTTCTCCTCGAATATCACAACAAAATAGGATTATTGAGAGGAAGAATCGAATTTACAGGACATGGCTAGAACTATATTAAATCAGTATACATTGCCAAAATATTTTTGGGCTGAAGCAGTGAATACAACATGCTATGTAAGTAATAGAGCTTATCTTCGACCTATGCTAAATAAGATCTCTTATAAAATTTACTATCAAATATCCCCAAATATCTCACATCTTCTGTTTTGGTTGTAAGTGTTATCTTTTGAACACGAAAGATCAATTAGGGAAATTTGATTTGAAAGTTGATGAGTGTGTTTCTTAGGATACTCTTCATGTAGTAAAACTTATAGAGTTTACAACAAAAGAACTAAAATCCTTGAAGAGTCTATTCATGTTCAATTTGATAAAACTCATACTTCTATTAGTTTTGTTGACAATACAGATGACCCACTTGTGATGAATCTAAACAATCAGGTTGAACAAGAGATGATACAGGTGGAGAATGAGAAGAAAGCTCAGGAAGAAATAGGGGACAAGAAAGAGGAAATAAAAGACAAAAATAAGGACGCAATAGCTGAAGTTTTAGAAGCCACTCAAAATTCTATAGATTTAGAAAATTAACAAATTGTTCAAACAAGAGATCACCCGAAAAGGAATCGTCAGCCACCTACTCATTTTAATGACTACTATTGTTCCATATCAACGACAAAGGCAGGTGAAGGTAAAAATTCTCAATTATTTCGTGAAGAGTTCTATGCTTATGTGAATTTCATATCTGAAATAGAACCTAAAAATATGAATGATGCTATCAATGATGAAAATTAGAGTATTGCAATGCAAGAAGAACTTAATCAATTCACAAGGAATAAAGTTTAGAATTTGGTTCCTAAACCTAAGGATCACCCAATTGTAGGAACCAAATAGAAAATAAATTAGATGAAAATGGTAATGTCGTGAGGAATAAACGTAGACTTATTGCTAAATGTTACAATCAAATGGAAGGGATCGATTTCGATAAAACTTTTTCTACTGTTGCTAAACTTAAAGCCATCAGAATTTTGCTTGCTTTTTCTTGTTATAAAAACTTTAAGCTCTATCAAATGGATGTAAAAAGTACCTTTCTAAATGGGTACCTAAAGGAAGAAGTCTATATAGAATAACCCCTAAGGTTTTATTAATCATGCTTTTCCAGATCATGTACTGGAGTTAGATAAAGCTTTTTATGGTTTTAAACAAGCACCCGAGCTTGGTATGATCAACTAAGTTCTTATCTACTTAAACATAATTTTAAAAAGGGGTTTGCTGAAAATATCTTATTTGTTCAATTTGTTGGTAAAAATATTCTGATTGTGCAAGTGTATGTTGATGATATTATTTTTGGAGCTACTAAAAAGGATCTTTACCATAAGTTTGAAAAGTTAATGTAGGACGAGTTCGAAATGAGCATGATGGGAGAGCTAAAATGCTTTTTAGGTTTTAGGTGAAGCAAACAAAAAATAAAGTATTTATTTCACGGGAGTGTGAAAGAGCTTCCTAAATGCCTCAATAATATGAATAAATTGAAAGCTGTTTCAACCTCGATGATCCCTTCAACAAAGCTTACTAAGGATGAGATGGGAGTGTCAATTGATGAAAAGAGATACAAGGGAATGATTGATAGTCTCTTATATCTTACTGCTTCTCGTCTTGATAGTATATTTTCTGTGTGTTTGTGTACAAGATTTCAAGCCAATCCTAAAGAATCACATTTGAAAGCTGTAAATTAATTTTTTTTGATATTTAATTGCAATACAAAAAATTTGGTTTATGGTTTCATATGGTAATTCTTTTGATTTTGTTGGATATTCAGATAGTGATTATGCTCGGTGTCATGCAGGTAGGAAGAGCACTAGTGGAACAGTACATCTTTTAGTACATTATGTTATTTCTTGGTCTAGTAGAAAAAAATTATGTAGCTTTGTCCACTAGAGGCTGAGTACATTGCATTATGTAGTTTTTGTGAATAAGCCTTTTGGATGTCTTTGACTCTTCAGGACTATTGATGGGAAATAAACGATTACCTCCTAAGTTGCAAGTATACAACCCTTATCAAGTTATAGTATAAAAGATTATCGATCCCACGAGGAACGGGAAAGTAGGGAGAGTTTTGCTCAAGTTTTGGTTCTCAAATTATGCGCGACAATTAGGAGTTTATGTACAAATAAAATGAAAGTGAGAAAATGGTGAGAGTGGATGTGGAGAGATAAGAGAGGGTGGATGTGGATTATGTGCAAAGGAGGAGAAAATGAAGTTGAAAATGTGGTTGTGGTTATATGCACATAATAACAAAACTGGGTTTGAGATTATATGCACATGGAGGGAATATGAGATTGAGAGAAAATAAGTGCAAAATAAAAGAAAGCAAGATTGAGAGAGAGAGGAAAGGAAAATCAAAATCAAGAATAAAGGAAAATAACAAACAAATGGAAAACAAGGATAAGTGCAAAATCAAGAATGTAAAGTATGGAGGGTTAATTAAAGATATGAGGAATCTAGAGTAGATCCACTTAGCTTATCTCAATCTCATGAGAATGAGTTGGATTTGTTAGCTAGTTTCAAACAATCTCTAGGGATCCCACAAGTATTGGCTCCACACTTAGAAAAGGGTAATTCCCTAGAGGGTTCTAGCCTCAAGGTGAATTAAAGGAAAGAGAAATCTATTCTAGAAAGTAAATACATTGCATGAAAGTAAATTGCAAGGAATTAAATTGCATGAAAGTAAATTGCGAGAAAGTAAATTGCATGAAAGTAAATCTAAGCTACAAACAAGAAAATAAAGAAGAAAATGAAAAAGAAATAAAATAGAAACCAACAACTCCTGATCTTAATCTAATCCTCCTTTTGGTCCTTGGATTAGAAGAAGAGAAAGGAAATTGAAGGGGTGAAACATTTCATTTATTGTGTAACAAAAGTTACAATTTTGGAAGGTCTTCTCAATGAAGAGTGACCCTCCTCTCCAAATGGAGTTTTTACAAAATATTTCACACTCAAAACACTCAGCCTTCACCCCTATTTATAGCCCAACGGAGTTGATGTGAACCATTGGATCAAACCTAGCCAAAAAGGAAGAGAAATCCACCATTATCGGAATCATTGGGAACCGATCGGTTGGTCGTCGGTTATAACCGATAATAACCGGTTGGCCAACCGGTTGGTCAACCGATTGGTTCCCAACGGAATTTGTCTTTTCTTGATTTTTCTTCACGAATTTCTCTTGGATCAATTTGGTATCTTGGGCCTTGGTTTGTCTTCAGATTTGGGCTTCAAATATTGGTAGAAATTCAGAGAATTTGAGTCATTTGGGCTTTTATTCATTATTTCTTTATTAACACGCAAAATAAGATAAAAATAATTATTAGTAATATCGTTATTCATATAACATAGGTAATAAGGGTATAAAAATGTAATTAAAATGTGATAATCAAATACCCCCACACCTAAACTTTTGCTAGTCCTCTAGCAAAGAAAATAAAAAGAAAACCTAACTCACTTTCGCAGGAATCGCGGTTGTATTTAGCGTATACAACAAGCCTTTAAACCCCTAGGTTACCCTAGTGGACGAGTTGTAGTCTCGTGAGGGTTTGCAGTGAATATACCCACAAAATTCAGTCAACTTGCCAATTTAAAGAAGTTAATAAAATAATTAATTCATTTGATATCTTCAAACATTCCAATTGAAGTTGGTTAATACTCAAGAAAACGTTTTTATCATAACTCCAATGTAATTTTCTTAAGAAAATCCTTTCATTATAGTTATACAAAACCAAGTTTAACTCAAAAATTTAATTTAAAAGTTTTGAAACGGACATGCTAACCCTTTGTTTTAAACAACTTCAAGTCTTTTAATCCATTTTATTTTTCAAGAACATATAACTATATACAAAAACATGGTTAGTATGATTTTTTTTACTCTTTATTCCTTGGTGGTTTTGTTCTTTTAATCGGGCTTTCTAAGTGACCATTTAGCGAGTTTTGGGCCAATGAATCCCAACCCAATTGGGCTTAGGTCATTAAGCATAGAAATACTCCTGCTTAATTACTCACCAACTTAGGCTTAGTAAAATAGAACCACCAATGATTTTAAGAGAAATTTTTCTTCTATTTATTAAGTTAGTATATATGTGTGTATATGTATATATATTCTGAACAATATTTGGATCAAGACAACTTGAAAAATTATTTTCAACTCTAAGTTAGGCATGCAAAATTTCATTACTTTAATTAAAAATCTAAGTTACAACTTAAGTAAAGTATATTACTTTGAAAATCATTTCTTAAGAAATTTATTTGGAGTTATCATAAAAGGTAAACTTGAGTATAGAACCAACTAAGGATTAGAAGACTTAAATTCTATCAAATTGATCAATTATTAATCAACTCTATTAAGTTGGCAAGTGACTCTTTTTTATTTATTTATGAAAAGAGGAAAAAATTGACATAAAAAGAAAATGGTAAGAAGAGGAAAAATGACTAAGATAAAGAGCAAAATGACTAATTCCCACCCCACACCTAAATTTTGCATTGTCCTCAATGCAAATTCTATTATGCACAAAGTAAAACAGATAAGCATGGAAGCACTTACATTTGTTCTACGACTTCAACAATGATAAAAAGTCTCAGAATTACCTTTGGTATGAGAAGATGGAGTCAAAAATTTATTCTCTCTTTTTTTCTTTTTCTTTTTCTTTTTTTTTTTTTTTTGAAAAGAACAAGAAACTCTCACATGAGAGAAGAATAAATTCTTTTATTATTATTGTGGGACAAAAATAAAATGTAGAATAAAAGATAAAACATGAGAAGCTCATATTCTACATTAAATCCTACCTTATTGCTGAAAATTCTACCCCGAAATTTAAAGAATTTCAAGATGATATAATCAATGATGTTCTCAAATTCTGAAAATTCCAAGGTTTGCAATGTGTTTTGCAGCAAATTAAGGTAGGTCTTATTGGTGTTATGCATTTTGAACTTAGATTTTTGATTAATAAAAATTTGACATTTTGGTTGCTCTTCCAAAAATCTAAGCTCATCAGAAAAGAGTTCTTCGAATGTTGCATTCAAGATGCATGTATTCAACACAGTTTCCTCATTTTGAAAAATAAAACCTGAATTTTTAAGATTTCCAGCCTCATGAAAGATTTCCTCAAAACTAATGTCGATTCATTCTCTACTGTTAAACTTTCTTGGATGTAATTGATTTCAAAGATCGCTTATCAATATTATTTCGGATTGAAAATATTAAGTTCAGTAATGATTCCCAAAAGACAGCTTCATGTGACCAGTTCTACAGTTGATGAGAGCATTAGAAGTGGCTAAGAACGGTCTTCCTAAGATCACGGGTATCTGTCCTTTGGGATTGGAAACGGGTTGTGTTTCCAGGACTACGAAATCAACAGGAAAAATGAAGTCTCCAACCTTTATCAATACATCTGTTATTTCACCCATAGGGACCTTAACAGATCTATCAGCTAACTGAAGTGTGCATCTAGTTGGCTTGAGTTCCCGACACCTAGTTGTTGGTAGATCGAATACTAAGCAAGTTGACACCGCCCCTAAGTCTAAAAGCGCCTTATCGATATGAGTATTACCAATGATACATGGGATGGTAGGACAACCTGGATCCTTATGTTTCAATGGTACAGACTTTGAGAGGACTTCACTGATATTGGCGGCAAGAAAGACTTTCTTTGGAACATTTATTTGCCTCTTTTTGGTACATAATTCCTTTAAAAATTTGGCATAAGAAGGAATTTGTTCAATGACATCTAAAAGAGGAATGTTGACCTTAACTTGCTTGAAAGTCTCTAGAATTTTCTCCTCCTGAGAGGAGTGCTTCCTAGGCCTGAGTCTATCCTGCAAGGAGCAACCGGTTTAAATTGATTAGACTCGGTTACGGTTCGGGTTAAGGTCATCGAAGGGTGTGATTTCTAAGGAGAGAGAATTTGTTCTGTTCGTGGGTTTCACTTAGAGGCATTCTAACCTCGATTATCGACTGCCTACTCCGACCGTAGTGAATGGATTGCATTCACTTCAGCAGTAGGTTGAACTTGATCCCGTGTCCTTCGGGTTGGGCACGGGTTGACTCTAAAAGTTCCTTTCTCTCTCACTCATGGCATTAGCTAGTTGACCAAGTTGGGTTTCTAACCTAGCTATGGCTTGAGTGTTGGAGGTGAGGATTTGACCGGTTGATTGCATGAAGGAATTCAGCGTGTTTGATGTTTGAGTCAATAAGTTCGTGGTCCGTAGAGGTTTTAATCAAAGTATCTAGACCCTTTTCCGAACATTAAGACGCTTATCATGATCCGCAATTTGAGGAGTGTGATTTGCAGATTGGTAATGAGGAGACTGGTTTTGAAATGATGATTTGGTTGTTGAAAATTGAGAGGAACTCAGATGCCCTAGAGAATTGTTGGGTTGAAGAGGGAGTGAAATTTTGATTTCTGAGTAGTTTCCTGGTTCCATGCAAAATTTGATGATTTCTCCAACCTGGATTGTAGGTTGGAGAAAATGGATCATTCAGGACTGAAATGCAGCGTTTATCGACCTAGTGGTGACCGATCCTAAAAGAGGACATTCCTCTCAAACATGAGATGGAGACAGACAGCTATGACAACCTCGAGGCGAAACTTGGTTGATTTGAGCCGAGCTCGTTCTTTGACTTCTAAAGCTTCTAACCTACGCATGATTGTCGCCATCTTTGCTTCGAGGCTATGTTTGTTTCTAAGGACCGACCATTTGGTTTTGGGTTGGGAACCGATGAAACACGGTCATCACAATGTTCCCATCGCATGGTTTTCTCAGATAAACTCTCTAAAAAGTCCCAAGCTTCATCGGCATTTTTCTTCATGAAATCCCCTTGACACATTGACTCTAAGGAAGTTTTTGAAGAATAATCCAATCCTTCATAAATGATTTGGCATAATCGCCACTTTTCAAGACCATGGTGAGGACATTGGATAAGAAGATCTTTGAATTTGTCAAAATACTTCCAAAAAGGTTCTCCCGGGACAATTTTAAAATTTTGAATGCTGTTTCTAAGCTTGATTGTTTTATGGATAGGAAAGAATTTTTTCAGAAAAACTGTCACAAATTCACCCCAAGTTGAGATGGAATCTGTGGGCAAGCTATACAGCCATTTTTTGGCTTTGTCCTTAAGGGCAAATGGAATAAATCGGAGTTTGATCGCATCTTCGGTTAAGTCCCTCATCTTGATCATGAGGCAAACTTCTTCAAATTCGAGATAAAGATGTATGCCTTCGGTTTCGACTCCTAAGAATTTGGGAAGCATGTTTATGAAATGCGGTCAAGTTCAAAATTGGTTCCATTTACCTCGGGAGTTTTATGCAAGAGGGATTGCATTTCTAGTGGGGTAACAAACATCTTGAAGAATAGGTGGGTTGGTATTGGTCATTTCGTTTGGTTCAAGAGATGAATCAAAACGAATTAAACGATTAGTATTATCCCTAACCCAAGTTTGCATACACCAAAAAAAAAATTTTTTTTTTTTATTTGAAAAAGGATAAGAGAAAAAGTTAAGAAGATGATAAAAAAAAATAGGGAAAAACTAACTAAAAATAAATCAAGGCAATCACTTTCCAATCACCCTAACTCTAGGGTTAAGCCTAAACTTGACTTAGACCAGCTCCTAACCAAGAATTCCCTTAATGAAAAGATCAAAGTTTACTTGGGTAATTAGCCAGGTAAGGATAGTACTAGAGGGAGATCAAAGATCAATTAAGTACCTCTTTCCTTTCTGAGCTTTACGCAACCCCTAAACCTTGCCTTAGACACCAATTAATCCAAATAAACTTGGACCGTTCACTTAAGAAATTATTGTTCCTTAATGAGCTCAATCCTTAGGGGCCAACGCCTAATCAATTTTAAGAGGCTTGGGTATGTGTAGTGAGGAATTAGTGATTTTGGGCTAAGGAAAGGGTGATGAAATCCCTCACCTTATCTTGATTAATGGGTTTTGCCCTTAAGATATTTTCAAGTGTGTGCCAAATCAAGATGCTCAAATCACTTGGTGAATTCCTACTATTATATGAAATGCAACCCTAAGAATTAAAAGCAACTAAAAAGGATGCAAAACAAACAAAAATCTTTTATTTTTTTATTATGGTCGACAAAAAAATGAAGTTTATTAGGGTCGCATAAGGAAAAAATCCTTTATTTTTTTATTTTTATTTTTATTTTTATCCTAATTGTCTCTAATGTATATGAACTATCTAAAGGGTGGAATTGAAAATACTAGATGGAGAAGTTACCCACGCAAAAGCAATGCAAAGCCTCGTTGGAGGCAATTCTTCAATCTTGAATCTTCAACTCTTGATCTTCAAGCTCCAAGTTCCTACACAAAAGAAAACACACAAAATAAAAACCAAACTTAATGAAAATCCTACTTATGTACCGTTCTCCGGCAACGGCGCCAAAAACTTGATGGGAAATAAACGATTACCTCCTAAGTTGCAAGTATACAACCCTTATCAAGTTATAGTATAAAAGATTATCGATCCCACGAGGAACGAGAAAGTAGGGAGAGTTTTGCTCAAGTTTTGGTTCTCAAATTATGCGCGACAATTAGGAGTTTATGTACAAATAAAATGAAAGTGAGAAAATGGTGAGAGTGGATGTGGAGAGATAAGAGAGGGTGGATGTGGATTATGTGCAAAGGATGAGAAAATGAAGTTGAAAATGTGGTTGTGGTTATATGCACATAATAACAAAACTGGGTTTGAGATTATATGCACATGGAGGGAATATGAGATTGAGAGAAAGTAAGTGCAAAATAAAAGAAAGCAAGATTGAGAGAGAGAGGAAAGGAAAATCAAAATCAAGAATAAAGGAAAATAACAAACAAATGGAAAACAAGGATAAGTGCAAAATCAAGAATGTAAAGTATGGAGGGTTAATTAAAGATATGAGGAATCTAGAGTAGATCCACTTAGCTTATCTCAATCTCATGAGAATGAGTTGGATTTGTTAGCTAGTTTCAAACAATCTCTAGGATCCCACAAGTATTGGCTCCACACTTAGAAAGGGTAATTCCCTAGAGGGTTCTAGCCTCAAGGTGAATTAAAGGAAAGAGAAATCTATTCTAGAAAGTAAATACATTGCATGAAAGTAAATTGCAAGGAATTAAATTGCATGAAAGTAAATTGCATGAAAGTAAATTGCATGAAAGTAAATCTAAGCTACAAACAAGAAAATAAAGAAGAAAATGAAAAAGAAATAAAATAGAAACCAACAACTCTCGATCTTAATCTAATCCTCCTTTGGTCCTTGGATTAGAAGAAGAGAAAGGAAATTGAAGGTGAAACATTTCATTTATTGTGTAACAAAGTTACAATTTTGGAAGGTCTCTCAATGAAGAGTGACCCTCCTCTCCAAATGGAGTTTTACAAAATATTTCACACTCAAAACACTCACCTTCACCCCTATTTATAGCCCAACGGAGTTGATGTGAACCATTGGATCAAACCTAGCCAAAAGGAAGAGAAATCCACCATTAATCTGGAATCTGTTGGGAACCGATCGGTTGGCGTCGGTTCCATTAACCAACAGGTGTAGGTTAGTCAACCGATTGGTTCCCAACTAATTTGTCTTTTCTTAATTTTTCTTCACGAATTTCTCTTGGATCAATTTGGTATCTTGGGCCTTGGTTTGTCTTCAGATTTGGGCTTCAAATATTGGTAGAAATTCAGAGAATTTGAGTCATTTGGGCTTTTATTCATTATTTCTTTATTAACCCGCAAAATAAGATAAAAATGATTATTAGTAATATCGTTATTCATATAACATAGGTAATAAGGGTATAAAAATGTAATTAAAATGTGATAATCACTACGATATCACCTTTAAGAAGGTTCCTCTTAGATGTGACAATGAGTGTAACAACTCAGTCTATCATTCACACACAAAACACATAGATGTTCGACATCACTTTGTTAAGGACCACATTGCTAAGGAGAATATTCATATTGAGTTTGTCCCTACTAATCAATAACTTATAGATATTTTAACAAAACTTTTGCCTGAAGATCGTTTCACTAGATTGAGACAAGATTTAGGAATTCTATCTCTTGATATCTAGCATGTTGATATTTCTGTTATATGTACATAATTTGTTTTTCTTGATTTTTCTTTTTCTTTTTCTGATTAATTTTAGATTTTTTTCTTTTCATTTTTAATCAAAAACTAAACAAAAGTTTCTCTTTCTTTCTTTTTGTTTTATTTAAAAACTTTGACATGCTATGTATATGCTTTTACAAGATTGATTCAGATGATATTTTTTTTTTGTATATAGGCTTGATTATATTACACAAGTTCACATTATATATATATATATATATATATATATATATATATATATATATATATATATATATATATATATATATATATATATATATATATATATATATGAGGTGGCGGCTTATTTTTGCGATATGAGCTACCAAGAGATAGTCATGTGGTGAGGCCCACCTTGCTAGTCACATCAAAAGGTGTGGACCTCACCACTTATCTTCTTCGTAGCTCATTTAACAAATGAGCATACGTCCATCATTCCTATATATATATATATATATATATATATATATATATATATATATATATATATATATATATATATATATATATATATATATATATATAGTAAGACTCCTATAAACTTAAGTTGATAGGGAATAGTCATCCACCAACTTTTCTATCCATTAATGTTGCCTTGGGATCCGTGAAAGATATAAAGCCCACTTTGAGATTTGTGTGCATCTTGATTTCACGGATCTCAAGGCAAGATCAATGGATATAAAGTTGATGGACACTCCTCCTATCAACTTAAATTTATAGGAGTCTTGTTTCACACACACACACACATGTATATACATGTATATATATGTGTGTGTGTGTTATAAACAATGATAAAAATATAATTACTTGACAGTTTGTTTTCGAGATATTTCATGTTAATTTATCACACACGTAGTTTTATACTTATCATGTTTAGTAATATGAAATGGTGGTAAAGAATTTTTATATTTAGTTTATAAGATATTTTTAGAATATATCAAGAGTTTTTGAGCTTGTTTCTGACTTGGATAATGCACACATTTATTCTTCATATGTACAAATGTGCATTTATGCTAAAAATATGTCAAACAAAAGAGTGTATTTGTTAAAAGATGATCAAAGATTCACACTCTTATGAAAATCCACGAAAAATTAAGTGTATCTATTAAAAGATGGTTAAATACCCACACTTGTGGATTATATTCATGCAAATTTTAAAGGGTAGCCATCATGAACTGAATATTTTTATATTTAGAGATGGTGTGAATCGCCCACCAAACAAAATCATTCTTCCTCATAAATCCTATTTGGTTTAGGTGATATGACGACACTTTGGTCCTTAGTTTCTAAGTTTGAGATAGTTTAAGTCTTAATATTGCTCATTATTCTCTTTGATATATTTGAATTTGTTCGATAAACAAGTATAATTTTTTTTACTATTTGTTTCATATACTTTACAATGATATTTCATCATTTTGTATGTGATTTTTATGTGATTTCTCTCGTATTCAAGTATTTTGTGATTAGATTTTAAACTCTTATGCTATTTTTTCTATAAATTTTTGTGTGAACCGGTGTGTTGCGATCTTTGTAAGCGTGTGGAATCGGGTTATGATTCAAGAGAACTCTTGGCATAGTGAGGAAGCCCCTTCATGAGAAGGAAGAGTGGGTGTAGAATTGTTATCCAAACTACTATAAAATATTGTGTGTCATTGGTTGCTTGTTTTTCATTTTTATTTTATTTTTTTTCGCTACATATTCTGTGTTCTTAGGTTCTTAGCAAAAGATAGTATCGATCCTATTCACCCCCCGCTAGGTTTATATCTCAGATCCATCAACAATGTCTATTGGTGTCATAGGACACCACTAGATGCCTACTTTATATAGATTTTTATTTACTTTTACTTGTATCTACTACTTAGAACATCATTAGAAATAGTGTAGGACACGAATAGAAGGGATGAAATTCTAAAATTGTTAATGTAGATTTCAACTACAACTATCATATATTATATGAGGAGATTCGGATCCTCTCCAATTAGGTGGTAATTGGAGAGTGTCCAATTCGCTCAATCATTACTGTCTATATCATTTACAATGGGTGAGATCATGCCACATAAGGTTTTTATCATAATCTTGAAAACCACTATTAAACTTAAAAACCACTATAGTAAAAAACCACTATTTGTGATAGTGAAAATCTTACATGGTGTGATCTCATCCATGGACATTAAGATGGACGTAAGGATTGAGAAAATTGGACCCTCTCCAATTATCACCTAATTGGAGATGATCTCAATCCTATATGAAGATACTATTGGGACAAAATTCGGGTCCACCACTAACGATTTATATATGGCTCGGGTGTGCAAACCGAACGGGATAGAATATATGCATACAATATTTTTCAGATAACAAGATCCAAGTTTGATTGCGTTTGTTGAGGATTCATGGTTTATATAGAAAGAACTATATTTTGCAGTTAGGTTTCTATTATAACAAAATAGAATACATAGAGCATTATAAAAAAAAAGAGAAAGAAAGAAAGAAAAAAAAAGAAAAAAAAGAGGAAGAGGAAGAAGATTATTCCAGTAACTCTTTGCATTTTACTATTAACTTCATTCCCACTATGCATATTCTTGTTTCTTTGGTTTTGAAATTCTTTTATGTCTATTTGTATGGATGTAGAAAGACAAGCTATGGTCATAATCTTTTCAGAAAAGTTGAAGTTTTTCTAATGGAGGCGATCAACTCGAGGGTTTACAACAAGAGTTTTCCTTGTGAAAAAATGCTCGTGTGATCCATGATTGATTTCTTCTTCTATTGTTTGATATATCCTTTTATAATATTTGTCGCAAAATGATATGGTATTAATATCATTTATCATTTTTGGTAATTTTTGGCGATAATTATCCCGACATGGCCGATATATCAACCAATATGTTAGTTGATACATCCTTTTATACAACTTAGAATTTAGCGTACGTGGAAAAAATGAGCAATAACCTATAAAAATTAAAAAATAAAACTTTTCATGAAATTACACACCTTAATTGAGAAAGAAGAGGAGTTAGGGTGGCGGCGGTGAGGTGAGGCGGCAACGAATTGAGGAGGGGAGGTGGCGGGGAGGCTTGATGAGAGAGAGGGAGAGAGAAGACAGCGGCGATGACGAGGGGAGTCGGCGGGAAGCAGTGAACTACGGGCGGTGGCGAACCATGGGAGGTGGCGTACCACGGGCAGCAGGGGGGGGGAACCACTGTGAGAGTGAGATGAGGGTTAGGGTTTAGATTTGGTATATATGCTATCAAATTATTCGATCCACTCCATTCATTTTGATTTATATATTTTGGATTGTATACAAATAAAAAATTAGCCATATTGGGTTGTAGTTACTCATGCATCAATTGATTATAAAATTAACGGTTTTACGACAATATAACTAAAGAGACAATGAAAAATATGTGTTAGAAGTATTTAATCATCATGATTTTTGTTTTATGGGCATTTTGAGACCTTTAGATCACGATGAATGGAGCGGATCATCAAATGGAATAGTCTAATTCATGAATTAAGAGGCTACCTTAGATTGAATCTAAGGTGTCACCTTATAAATATTTTTCCCATATATATATATATATATATATATATATATATATATATATATATATATATATATATATATATATATATATATATATATATATATATATATATATATATATATATATGAGAAAATATAGAAATCTTAGAGCACAAATTTTGTGCTTAGTAGTGATGTGTCTCATTCTCATTCACTCTCCAATCCATGTGAATGTGGTCCCCATTTAAACGAGTGGATGGGAATGAATTTAATTACTCAAACCAAAACTTTTGCTTTGATGCTAATTCATATATATATATATATATATATATATATATATATATATATATATATATATATATATATATATATATATATATATATATATATATATATATATATATATATATATATATATATATATATATATATATATATATATATATATATATATATATATATATATATATATATATATATATATATATATATAAGTAGGAGTGTAGGATAAGGGGGTTAGGATTTTTTTGTTGTGGGACCCACTGTCCTAGACGGAATTTTTTTCGTCTAGGATACATCATAGATGGAAAATTTTCGTCTAGGATGGTGGGTCCCATAACAAAAAAATATTTTAATTTTTTCCATCTAGGACGCTAATGGTCAACCGTGACAAATCATCCCAGATGGAATTCTTTCGTCTATTATGCTATCAAACTGGACAGAATTTTTTTCCGTCTAGGATGTTTATTTTTCTACTAGTGTTTGTTGAGGATTTATGGTTTATATGGAAAGAACTGTATGTAGTACTTAGGTTTCCATTATAACAAAACATAATACAGAGAACATAAAAAAATAAAGAAATAGAAAGGAAAAAAAAGAGGAGGAGGAAGAAGATTATTTCGGTAACTCTTTGCAGTGGGTTCATCGATTTCACTAGTAACTTCATTCCCACTATAGCTATTCTTGTTTCTTTGATTTAGAAATTCTTTCATGTCTATTTGTATGGATGTAGAAAGATAAGCTATGGTCATAATCTTTTCAGGAAAGTTGAAGTTTTTCTAGTGGAGGTGATCACCGTGAGGGTTTACCGCAAGAGTTTTCCTAATGAAAAATTGCTTGTGTGATCCATGATTGATTTCTTCTTCTGTTATTTGATATATCCTTTTATAATATTTGTCGCAAAATGATATGGCATTAATATCATTTATTATTTTTGATAATTTTTTGGCGATTATCTTCCGACATGGTGATATATTAACCAATATGTTAGCCGTATATTCTTTTATATAGCTTATCAGAAAACAATATATTTTTGTAAAATTTCTTTAATGATTTTTAACAAAAATTTCAATTTTATAAAGTTTTTAGCAAAATTTTAGTAGGCTTTTTTCCTTAGGGGTTAGTCAAAGAGAACTCAAAACTAGAACTAGGATAATTTGTGGGATAAAATTTTATAGTGTTAGTCAACTAGAACTCTAACAAAACTAGAACTAGGATAATTTGTGGGATAAAATTTTACAGTGTTAGTCAACTAGAACTCTAACAAAACTAGAACTGGGAGAATTATATAAAATTATTTTATTTATTTTTTATTTTTCTATACAAAAATGAGAGTTCTAGTCTCTCAAATTATCCCAAGTTTTAGCTTGGAACTAGGTGGTAAACAACTAGAACTCCTATTTATTTTTTTATTTTTTATTTTTCATATTTTTGTTTTCTTTACTTCTTTCCTACTATGGCTATTATCATCATTAGACCATGTCATCGATCATATCTCATTTCTTTTGAGTCATCTCTATATTTTCTTTTTACCTAATATTATAATTATATAATTAAATTTAAAGTAAAGATTGTATCAATTTATAATTTATTAAATAATAAAATTGAGAGATGAGAGAAAGAGATCTTGGGGAGCAAAAAAGAAGGAAAATGTGGAAAAAAATTAGACTTGTACTATAATAATAATTAAAAAATAAAAAGCTAAAACATATATTATAATAATAATTATCAATATCTTATAGTCTAATCAAAAGTTATTTAATAGTAAATAACATTCTCGTAAACAATTATCAATTAATAATAGTAAGTTTAAAATACATAAATAGTATTTATATCCTCAAAATGCATAAATATATACTTCATGATTATATAAAGTTATCCCACTTTATTTTATCAAAATATCCCACTTTACAAAATTGTTCCTATTTATCCCACTAAAATATCTCACTAGCAAAAATTATTCCACTTTAACAATTATCCCACTTTGCAAAAATGTCCCAATTGAATAACACCCTAAGTAAATTTCTACAATTGGTTAGTGATCATAAATATTAATTATTTATATTTTTGTATGTTCAGATTTTATTAAGTATGTTTAGATGATATTTGAGGACATTATACTATATAAGTACATCATCCAATATAGCACTCCAAAAATTGTGATATTCACAGTCCGATATAGATTTCGACCATCCCGATATTTTTGATATCTGATATTTAAAAGCTTAGTTGTAAGGATGATGATGAGCTACTGTTTAAAAAAAGCTTCTAGAAAGTAGTGAGAGAAAGTTTTTTTTTTTTTGTATGCATCTTTATATTTTATGTTCTAAAATATCATGTGAAAGCAAACTTACCTAATGACGATGACATTTTTTATGGTTGATCATTGTCTGAAAATGGAGATGTACCAAATAAAGAACTCAGAGTTATTTCTTACCGCAAATGCTAGTTGCATCCGACAAATACTCAATTTCTTTTACCCAAAAACATATGTTGGATTTCTTTTTTTAATAAGCCAAACTACACGTGCTCCACTTGTATCTCTTCCTGTTGTCTTTGTCCTCTTGATGTCCCTTGAAAATTAATCCAAATTTCCATTTTCATGTTTTTCTCTTTCTTCGTGACAACTATCTATCTTTGTACTTAATGGAGTTCTGCTAACTTTATATACATTAATGGAGATGAAAGGCATCAGCCTCACCTACCAGGTGGAGATGATGGATTGCAAAGGACCATAAAAGAATATGAATTGCACTAGCCTACTTGAATCCAACTTGACTCAAAATAATTTACCTTGCTTAATTAAGTCACGAGTTCAACCATATTCATCATATACCTGTCTAATTGTTTTGCCGTTATGAAACAAGATGTCCTCCTACGTGTTTTGCTATTACCAAGTCCACACTCGAACGGAGTAGATGAGAGACATTCCTAACTAAGGTCCACCATGACTCGGACCCGCTTGATTTAAATCTTCACTATGACTCGGATCGAACTAGAGCCCGGATGCCTGATAGAGATAACATCTCAACTTAACATTTTGTAGACAAACAGAATCACATGTGAAATAAACGTGACAGTATGTGCATCCAAGAGAAATGTAATTTTTACTGAACTAAATTACACCGGAGAAATGTAACATTGGGTGCACATCAACTTGAGCCCTAATCTATATAACAAAATATTGAAGCAAAGAAAGCATCCACATGGTCCATCGAAGGAAGATGAACTTGGCTAATATACTTGGATCAATACTAACTCAAAAGAATCGAATTCCTATTTGAGTCATAAGTTCAAGCATGATGAAGCATATATTCCTCTAAAAAAGTTTATTATGACACGGAACCTCACCTCTATTGTTATAACAATTTGTCTCTTATTGCAAATCATCACCTGATTTAATAGATGGAGTATCTCGTAATAGGAGAAAAGAGTTTTGTTGTGGAGCTTGATTTACATAGAGACTACATGCCATTGAGAGGCGAAACTGGACATCTACAAAATAAGAACCTGATTGTGGAGGGTCCATGCAGCAATCCCCTCGAGCGGTCCTATAGAGAGAAACCATATGCTATAAATATGTACCTTCACTAGTCAATTAACATCTATATCCAGAAGAGGGGAAAAAAAGGAGGTAGGAAGGTGTTGATTAGGGTTTGAGAGATTGTTGTCATCTTTTATTGTTTAGTAGTGAAATGTTAGTTTAATTGTACTCCGAGGACGTATGTAAGCACTTTGATTATTGAAATCTCATTAAATCTATGTCTATGTGATTGCTGCTCTGATCTTTTTTTGTTTTTTATCGTCAATCCATGGTATGGTTTTCGCTATACTGCTAAGGCAAGCATATGCAGACTTTATGGCTAATTGTTAGAATATAAAAATATAATCCTCAAGTCTCATCATAACTTTAGAGTTTTGGTGTAATGGTTAGAGGGACTAAAACATAAGATGGTATCAGCGCCACCCAAGTTCAAATCCCATCGGTCACAAATTTTAAAACGGATTTTCTAAAAATTGACACCACTACGTGAGTCCAGGTTTCGACCCATAAAAAGAGCCCTCAACCTGTGGGGACATGTTAGAATATAAAAATATAATCATCAAGCCTTATCATAACTTCAGTCGGAGTTTGGTCTAATGATTAGAGGGACTTAATCTAAGACTAATGATGAACAAATAGTGATGAAGATTGTTGTATTTACTCAAAACTTACCCCTACTTTAGTTCAAATGGCTAAGTATTTAGCAACTTACTAGGTTAGAATGTAGCCTCTTTTACAAGGGTGTAATAAGAAAAGAAAAAAACAAAAGAGAAGGACAAAACCAAGCTAAATGTTATTTTACCACGGTAAAGAGTAGTTTTGAAGGTGGGAGAGAGAGCGAGGAGGGATATGATGATATTGATATTGTGGGTGTTTGGTTGGTGTGAGAGTTTTGTTGGGGAGCTAGGGAGTAAAGGACATGTCGCAGTCAGTCACAAGGAAACGTTGCTTTCTACGGATGCATTATATATATATAAGATATATAAGAGATAAAAAGATAGAGAGAGAGAAAGAGATACCAATCCAATCCTTTAGCCAGCCCATTTCCAGCCCCATCTTGCTTGGGAAAATGGGAGCATCTGTCTTTCTCTCTCTAGCGCTCTCTCTCTCTCTATAAGTCATCACTATGTTAGCAGAGAAGAGGACACCTTTCGCTTTGAACAAATTTGATGGAGGACCAAAGGACAACCATCACATATCATCTCATAAAAGCTACTAGTCTTGTGTTTGAAGAACATGATTGATGAGTTGCTTCTAGGGGAGCTAGATTCCTCATCAACACACTTTGCAATCTGCTCCTCTCTTTCTACTCTTTTTCCTTGCAATGGTTTGTATTTATTAGCATCAGAAAGCCTAATCAAAAGTTTTTGAATCTTCTCTGCCTAAAAAAAATAGTGAAGTGATCACTATATTAATTATAATCGTCAATTTTCTCAGTATATAGTTATGATTTATTTTAAATTTAACACTCACTATATCTCCATGATTTGAAGT
Source organism: Asparagus setaceus (assembly GCA_012295165.1). Classification (NCBI taxonomy): domain Eukaryota; kingdom Viridiplantae; phylum Streptophyta; class Magnoliopsida; order Asparagales; family Asparagaceae; genus Asparagus; species Asparagus setaceus. Next base: position 34,584,582 of record CM022709.1, on the reverse strand, counting down.
CATTTTCTAATTTATACAAGACAAATCATAACAATTCATTAAATAAATTAGCGGTTGTGATATAGTAGCGGTATCTTCACTATTTTTTTATAGTGGAGAGAATCAACCATAAATCCGTTGTATAAGGAATGAAAATAAAGAAGCAATCACATAGACACAATGTATTAAGATGTTCGGCAATCAATGTAATTAATTTTGTCCTTGGAATACAATTGGATCATAATTTCACTAATAATCAATAAAAAGGCTAAATGGCACTTAAATACCTTGTAGTTTCAGCTCTTAGCACTTATATACCCTGTTGTATTTCAGTAGCATTTATATACTCGAGTTGGTGAAAATTAACATATTAATATCCTATATTTTGCAAACGTGACAATATTTATTCAAAAGTTCCCATATAATATTCATATGGTAATCTTATAGTTTTTCTCTATTAAGTTTGTTGAATTCATTGTTAAAATTTTAAAATTCTATTTTGAAATAGAATTATGATACATTTAAATTAGAATTTGGGTAGGTTTAATAGTAATTTAATAAATATTAATGGTTAGAAAGCTCCAAAAGTAACATATGAATGTTATATGGAAACTTTCAGATGAAAATTTTCACGTTTGTAAAATATAAGGTATTAAAGTGCCAATTTTGACTAACTATGGGTATATAAATGCTACAAAGTATAATTGAGGGTACATAAGTGCTAAAGGAGTGAAACTATAAGGTATTTAAGTGCTATTTAGCTATAAAAAATTACAATCAATCCCTCATATCACAATCTCATCTCTCTGTCATCTATAATTTTCTCCTTTTTAGATACTCAAATACAATATGCAATTGTGAAATATATTTATAGTGTTGGGTTGCAGAGCATACTCCTACCATTCAAATTTTCTTACGAGGCACTCCCCGTTGAGACCCCTGAGGACCCCCTCCACTCTCTCTCTGATTCTGAATGCAATTTCAGAAGGCCCAATTATGATTCATGCTACACATATTCTCTATATAAATCAAGCTCCACAGAGAAATTTTGTTGGTTCTTCTAGAAAAAATGAAAGAAAATACGGTGCGGAAAAAGATCCAATCATTTTTTTAAAAGATTTTGCTTAGCATCCAGCTAAAAGCATATAAGTTAATATACTGCTTTGTTAGGACATAATCCTTCAACAAAAGTTTAGCCCATGCAAAACCATGATCAACTTCTCTCAATCCAATAAAGCAATTATGTGTGACACTATAATCCAAACATGATCTCCTTTTAGATTCTCGCATTAAGGTGATGCTCCGAGCTTGATTATTATTGTTGAACGTCTCTTAGTCCTTGCATAAGAAGGGACTACCCACCCAATTATCATATGAAATATGGGAATAACCCTACTTTATCCCCCTATTACAAAACACTCTCTGAGGTGATCCTAGACGAAAAATTTGTATTTGAATTGAGATAGGAAAATATGAAAAATTCTTTGAATTTTAAGTCTTTAGAATTACGACATTATATATTATCCATAAATCATCGACTTTAGCATTAATTAGTTGTGCTTTTGACCGATTTGGATCTTTGCTTTGTACCTTTATTTGAGCATAGTCTGCTCAATTTGTTGTAGCAACACACACAAACCTCTAAAAGCTACACCAATTTCTCAAACAAATCCTCTATTTTTTTCAATTGGAACAACATAAGTGCTCATTAATTCATTTAGATTTCGTTGTCTGAATCTTATCACGCGATAGCCCTAATGTATTTTCCGTACCAAAAGTAATCAGATATTTCCACTATACTTAATATGTGGCCTCCTTCTATTTTAAAATTTTTTGCTCTGGAGTTATTACTTTTAATGAGCTCTTCTATCTACAATTTTATAGCAAACCCCTCCACGAAATTTAATAACCCATCAATTAATCCCCCGGCGAATCTGCCTCGCACAAGGGTCGTGATTCGTAGGTTTCCCCAAACCCACGACCTCCCCTACGTGACTTGTTGTATCACCTTCGATGACAAAACAGAAAGCATCCAGCCTCGCCACTCTGTACACTCACCTCCAACTCAAAATATCGAGCTAGCGGTCGATAACCCGATAACCGACCTTATAGTGATCGACTCACGAAAAGCAACAAGAGGAGGTGAGGGAAAATGAATTAAATTCTCTCAATAAAATTTCTTTTCTTTATAAACCCAAATGTGCACTCCGATTTATTATTTAAATGCACTAATTGCAAAGTTATTTTTAAACCTACTTTCTATATTTTTTCAGTATTGTTTATAGCATTTAAAAATACAACAACTTGTTCCAAAATATACCAAACTAAATGAAACGATAACAAATATGACTTCACCTTTTAATTTTTCATTTTTCTAAGTGAAAATCAATTGGAAAGTAACTTGAAAGTGTATGGTGCTATATTAGTATTTTAACAATTGTTTCACTTATTAAAAGTTTTAGTAGGTTGATTGAAAGTGAATTATTAAAATACAACAATTATTTTCCATTACCTTTCCTTATTATTTAATTTTAATTATATTTACTTTCTACTGTCCTCTTTCCATGATTAAACAAGCACGACTTAAGAAAAAGAGAATGTCCTATTATCTGTCATCTCAAAATTTAATTTCTTTTGCTTTTTGTGATTAAAAAAATTGTAAACAGAAAATAACAATAAATTATTTTTAAAGGATTACATTCCCCATCTTTTTATTCCACTCGCTAGTGAAATGTAGAAACCGATTTAGAAATAATATCCATTAATAGTTTGGGTTTAAGAAAGATTTTAAAGCGGATGGGCTTCAAAATAAATAGGCCGAAAGATTTGGGTTTAAAAATAAAAGCCCAGAAAGAAACCCCAAAATCAAAGACAAAAGCAAGACCCTCCTGCTTCCCTCTTAACACTTCCACATTGTTCTTTCAGTCCTTTGAAAGACACAGAGAGAGAAAGTTGTAGAGAGAGAAACTACAGAGAGAAAGGTTGAGTCTCTGTTAAGGGAGAGAGAATGCAGCAGCACCTGATGCAGATGCAGCCCATGATGGCAACCTACGCTTCACCGAATCAGGTCACCACCGATATCATTCAGCAGGTCTCTCTCTCTTCGTTCTCTCTCTTTAATGATGTGGGGCTGGCTTATTTTGGGGAAAAGATGAGATTTTATGGCTAAAGACCACCATCACCATCATCAGCCTTTTCCCCAACCCTTATTAACTCTACCCATCATCAAGAATCATCCGCCACCACCGCCATTATCGCATCCTTAACCGCAAGTCATCATTCGCCCACCATCAAATAAAATCCGACCACTTCAACCCAAGCCATCACTCACCGCATTCAAAGAACAATGATGCGAAAACCCACCCAAAGCAAAATGATTCCTTAGATACACAAAGCAAAAGGCAAAGAAGGAAACTTCAGGTGCACACAAGTGCAACCTTAAACTAAGTATACATGTCAATAAAAGTTTTGACAGGTTAGAGGCAACGGAAAAGGAACACCCACCTCGCTGACGCCACGACCACTCTGCGATCGGAATGGGGAAGAAGCACATGCAACTAACACGCAGACGGCGACGGCAACGAACACGGAGACTGAGATGACACAGCACGACTTACCACGCGACGGTGACGGTGATGGCATGATGAGACAACACGACGCACGAGGCTGCGATGGCGATGAGACGTAATTCAACACTTCCACGAGACCCGATGAAGGGGAAAATCGCGGCTCCCCACTTCGCAGAGCGGGACCGGCGACACATGAGATGGGCACCAGACGGCGGGTGAGGGCATGCAGACCAGATTGGGTTTGGGGAAATTTGGTTTTCGCTAGGGCTCAGAGAAGAAAATGGGGAAGAAGAGGAGAGAGAAGTACTGGTTTAAGTGGGGAATTGAAAGGGTATAATTGGTATTTAAAGAAAATATTAGGGGGGCCCCACATATGCAAGTATTGTATTTGGAGATTGGGTTTAAAGGCAAAAACAAAAAGATACTTGGGTTAAAGGATACAAGCAATAGTGATTGGGTTTAGAGGTAAAGTTGAGTAAATAAATGGGGCTAGAAATAAAAACCCCTTGTATTTATTAGCATCACAAAGCCTAATCATAAAGTTTTGAATCTTCTCTGCCTAAAAAAATAGTGAAGTGATCACTATATTAATTATAATCGTCAATTTTCTCAGTATATAGTTATGATTTATTTCAAATCTAACACTCACTATATCCCCATGATTTAAAGTCATTTTCTAATTTACACAAGACAAATCATAACCATGCATTAAATAAATTAGCGGTTGTGATATAGTAGCGGTATCTTCACTATTTTTTTATAGTGGAGAGAATCAATCCAACCATAAATCCTTTGTATAAGGAATGAAAACAAAGAAACAATCACATAGACACAATGTATTAAGATGTTCGGCAATCAATGTAATTAATTTTGTCCTTGGAATACAATTGGATCATAAATTCACTAATAATCAATAAAAAGGCTAAATGGCACTTAAATACCTTGTAGTTTCACACTCTTAGCACTTATATACCCTCGGTTGTATTTTGTAGCATTTATATACTCGAGTTGGTGAAAATTAACATATTAATATCCTATATTTTGCAAACGTGACAATATTTATTCAAAAGTTCCCATATAATATTCATATGGTAATCTTATAGTTTTTCTCTATTAAGTTTGTTAAATTCATTGTTAAATTTTTAAAATTCTATTTTGAAATAGAATTATGATACATTTAAATTAGAATTTGGGTAGGTTTAATAGTAATTTAATAAATATTAATGGTTAGAAAGCTCCAAAAGTAACATATGAATGTTATATGGAAACTTTCAGATGAAAATTTTCACGCTTGTAAAATATAAGGGATTAAAGTGCTAATTTTGACTAACTATGGGTATATAAATGCTACAAAGTATAATTGAGGGTACATAAGTGCTAGAGGAGTGAAACTATAAGGTATTTAAGTGCTATTTAGCTATAAAAAATTACAATCAATCCCTCATATCATAATCTCATCTCTGTCATATATAATTTTCTCCGTTTTAGATACTCAAATACAATATGCAGTTGTGAAATATATTTGTAGTGTTGGGTTGCAGAGCATACTCCTACCATTCAAATTTTCTTCCGAGGCACTCCCCGTTGAGACCCCTGAGGACCCCCTCCCACTCTCTCTGTATTCGGAATGCAATTCTGTAGGCGTCCAATTATGATTCCTGCTATACATATTCTCTATGTAAATCAAGCTCCACATAGAAATTTTGTTGGTTCTTCTAGAAAAAATGAAAGAAAATACGGTGCCCAAAAAAGATCCAATCAATTTTTTTTAAAGATTTTGCTTAGCATCCAGCTAAAAGCATATAAGTTAATATACTGCTTTGTTAGGACATAATCCTTCAACAAAAGTTTAGCCCATGCAAAACCGACAGTCTGTTACTCGACGATCAACTTCTCTCAATCCGATAAAGCAATTATGTGTGACACTATAATCCAAACATAATCTCCTTTTAGATTCTCGCATTAAGGTGATGTTCCGAGCTTGATTATTATTGTTGAACGTCTCTTAGTCCTTGCATAAGAAGGGACTACCCACCCAATTATCATATGAAATATGGGAATAACCCTACTTTATCCCCCTATTACAAAACACTCTCTAAGGTGATCCTAGACAAAAAATTTGTGTTTGAATTGAGATAGGAAAATATGAAAAATTCTTTGAATTTTAAGTCTTTAGAATTACGACATTATATATTATCCATAAATCATCGACTTTAGCATTAATTAGTTGTGCTTTTGACCGATTTGGATCTTTGCTTTGTACCTTTATTTGAGCATAGTCTGCTCAATTTGTTGTAGCAACACACACAAACCTCTAAAAGCTACACCAATTTCTCAAACAAATCCTCTATTTTTTTCAATTGGAACAACATAAGTGCTCATTAATTCATTTAGATTTCGTTGTCTGAATCTTATCACGCGATAGCCCTAATGTATTTTCCGTACCAAAAGTAATCACAGATATTTCCACTATACTTAATATGTGGCCTCCTTCTATTTTTAAAATTTTTTTGCTCTGGAGTTATTACTTTTTAATGAGCTCTTCTATCTACAATTTTATAGCAAACCCCTCCTGAAATTTAATAACCCATCAATTAATCCCCCCGGTCGAATCCGTCTCAGACCAAGGTGCTGCATTCGTAGGTTTCCCCAAACCCACGACCTCCCCTACGTGACTTGTTGTATCACCTTCGCATGACAAAAACAGAAAGCATCCAGTTCCCGTCACCTCGTGTACACTCACCTCCAACTCAAAATACTGGAGCTAGCGGTCAGATAACCCAGATAACCGACCTTATAGTGATCAGACCCCGCTGAAAAGCAACAAGAGGAGGTGAGGGAAAATGAATTAAATTCTCTCTCAATAAAATTTCTTTTCTTTATAAACCCAAATGTGCACTCCGATTTATTATTTAAATGCACTAATTGCAAAGTTATTTTTAAACCTACTTTCTATATTTTTTCAGTATTGTTTATAGCATTTAAAAATACAACAACTTGTTCCAAAATATACCAAACTAAATGAAACGATAACAAATATGACTTCACCTTTTAATTTTTTCATTTTTCTAAGTGAAAATCAATTGGAAAGTAACTTGAAAGTGTATGGTGCTATATTAGTATTTTAACAATTGTTTCACTTATTAAAAGTTTTAGTAGGTTGATTGAAAGTGAATTATTAAAATACAACAATTATTTTCCATTACCTTTCCTTATTATTTAATTTTAATTATATTTACTTTCTACTGTCCTCTTTCCATGATTAAACAAGCACGACTTAAGAAAAAGAGAATGTCCTATTATCTGTCATCTCAAAATTTAATTTCTTTTGCTTTTTGTGATTAAAAAAATTGTAAACAGAAAATAACAATAAATTATTTTTAAAGGATTACATTCCCCATCTTTTTATTCCACTCGCTAGTGAAATGTAGAAACCGATTTAGAAATAATATCCATTAATAGTTTGGGTTTAAGAAAGATTTTAAAGCGGATGGGCTTCAAAATAAATAGGCCGAAAGATTTGGGTTTAAAAATAAAAGCCCAGAAAGAAACCCCAAAATCAAAGACAAAAGCAAGACCCCCCCCCTCCTGCTTCCCTCTTAACACTTCCACATTGTTCTTTCAGTCCTTTGAAAGACACAGAGAGAGAAAGTTGTAGAGAGAGAAACTACAGAGAGAAAGGTTGAGTCTCTGTTAAGGGAGAGAGAATGCAGCAGCACCTGATGCAGATGCAGCCCATGATGGCAACCTACGCTTCACCGAATCAGGTCACCACCGATATCATTCAGCAGGTCTCTCTCTCTCTCTCTTCGTTCTCTCTCTTTAATGATGTGGGGCTGGCTTATTTTGGGGAAAAGATGAGATTTTTATGGCTAAAGATGGGATTTTTTTGCGTAGTCTGAATGACCCATTTCAAAATGTAGTGGCTTGTTGGGTTTTTTAAGGTTTGTTTGTAAATGGGTTTGTTGTGTTTTGCTTAATCTCATTGCTTCTCAAATGGGTCAGTGTTTTTGTTTTATTGATTTTTTGTTTTTTAACTGCAGTAGTTTAATGTTTTTACTTTTATTTTTATTTTCAAATGGGAAAGCTTTCTAAAATGGGTTCTTATTGTTCTTGAAATAAGTAAGTCGTTTTTTTGATAAAAGAAGTTTTTGATGAAGAGGTTTTTGATGGAAAAGTTTGGGGTTTATGTAGGGTTTTGTTGCTGGTGAGATCCAGGTCGTGATGTTTTTAAATCATTTTGTATACTCTAACAAGCTATCAACTTTGTTTGTTTGTTCTTTTCTTATAATCTATAGAGATGAGAGAGATGACTGCTGTGTTGTTGATATTAATCTGTTACAGCTATAATATTTCTATTTTTATCCTATTGCTAGTACTCTTTTGGTCTAGCAAATCCCTCTTTGTTGATGATACTGTTGATACTGTATATTTTAATCTCGCTGTCTTTGATCATGGGGATCATGGGATCACTATCTTTGATTTTGCATGTCTTTTTCCCCTTTGAAAGGGGTTACTGACTGTATGTTTATCCTCAATCGCAAAACCAAGCGAGAAGATGGGAATTATGTTGTTAGTTGCTGTCATGTTGGTAATGACTTGGTGTTTTGTTGATCGAGTTGTAAAGATTACATAACATATGGTTGCTATTAATTATGTGTTACTGTTGTTTTTTTTAGTGTAATCATATGATCTCTTGATCAGTAATTGCTAGCATTCACCAGCGAAAATAGTTTACAATACATATGGGCTATGCTTGTATTATTGGACCTCTATTTTGTATTTGCCTCCTCCTTAGATGCTTGCATTCAACCATCATTTTTCCTTTACTAGCATCAAAATTTTATTGCTTAACTTGTTCCATTTCTCTAGGTAACCTCATATGTAGGAATGCATGAGATTTTATTTCTTATATGTGCATCAGAACAAGTTGCATGATTAACTTGCAGTCTTAGTTTGCTGGTGAAAAGCTCTGAGGTTTAGAGAAGCAAGCATTATATGTTTAGGTGTATTGCTGGAATGAGTCTTTGCAAACGTAGTGTCCTTGTTTACAAAGTAGGACATCACATGTTGAACTATTATCTCCAACAAACACAAAACAGGAATTGTTACCCATTTCATAAACAAAGTAAATGGTTAATTAATCTCGCTAATGTATTTGCTCCATATCATTTGTGTATGCTGCTTGCATTCCAGGACTTAAATTTCAATCTAGTCAATGCCTTAAAATGGTCCCTCTCGTCACTCTAATGGATCACTTCGTGGAAATTCTCTTTTGTAACTAATTGGATCCAATTCTTCCATAACTTTTTTGTACTTGTACATTTATATCCATATAATATAGTTTGAAGTTTCCTTCAAAAAAATGGCCTCAAGGGCCACAAAAAAAAGTATCCAGCTATATGAAATTACTAATGGTTACATGAACTTACTATTTCTAATTTAAACTGAAAGACCTTCCTGATCCATAAGAAGATTTTTTTTGTATGTTAATAGTAAGTCGTGAAGTTGGAAAAACATAATCATTATGTGACGACCTTTGGGACAACACTTGTTTTTTGTTACTTATTAAGAAAACCTTAATGTTTCTCCCCGTTAAACATGTCATATGATTTACAATATGATAATTTTTTCAGTTGAAATGCCTTGAAAAAAATCCTACATTTGTACTAGGAAAACTTTTTGAGACTGTGTACACGAGAATATGTTTGTTTTGAGTATGCCAGTATTTAGCACCATCGAACTATGTAAACAGTGAGTAACTCATTAAAGTCTGGCTAAGAAGTATTGCACATTTAAAGTGAATGAGTTCATTCTCTTCATCTAAAAAAGCCAACAAATTGGTATCTCATAAGATCATCGTAATTATCAAGCCTTTTCCCAATATAATCGGGCTGGCCATAGAACACTAGTCTATAAAATTTTACAAAATTTTGTTTCAGTATATTAATATAAGTTTAATATAATGTCAACCTACAAATTTGGCTCAAGTTCCTGATAGGTATGAATTGGAGAGGAGACTACCAAATGGCAAAAAATGTCAATTGACATGTAGGAAAAGCTACCTTATTAGTCATGTATAAGCTTGTGCAACCAATGAGTAACTCTTGATAGTCTCCTAGATCAAAATAGAAACCACCATTTAGTAAAGAGTTTCTCTTGAGGAGGGAAAAACCTTATTAAATTTGTACATGTGATCCTGCATGATCCCATTTCAGTATAAAAATGAATGAACATGACAGGTAAATAGTATATATTCTCTGTATTGAATTTATGAATGAGAAATATATTACCCATAATAACTGCAAGATGCATTCATGAACAAAATGGTATATCGCCACTTCAAAATGAGGATTGTCAGGCTGTCAGAAATTAAAAATCAACCTGTACGCTGAATGGATAAATATAATAGTGGTATAGGCACTGGATCAGAATCTTTTTCTTTGTTGTATTCATGTATCGAAATGTACTTTTCACGCATCACTGTGTTCCCTACTTTAGTAAGTCTGTTATTAAGTTCTATGGCATCATATTTAGTACGTAGTAGCATATGTGCTGGTGCACACTAGATGTTTTCATGGTGCAAATAATTTTAGATTAAAAGATTCCATTTGACCCCATCAAATTTTTGCCAAAGAAAAACCATGGTAAGTGTGATACCCCTAATCTGCTAGGATCTTGCAACTCTTTCAAACACTGAGCTACATACTTATTCACTGTTTTTATGTTGAATGTCTCTCAAATAGAATAATATGATTGCATTAACCTGTGGTTTCCTTTTATGTACTGCAGTGGTTTAGCTCCGAGCATGTATATTTATTAGATTAGAAACTTAGTATAAGAAGGCACCTAGGTATTATATAAAACATTAAAGCATATTTCAATTCTTATCTTTCATATATTACATGTTGTCATGTTCATCTCATGCTCCTTTTTTCTCTTTCACAAATTCACCTGTCCTTTCTTTATCTACATTCAATGTTGAATAAGATAGTGTTGAACTGGGTAGCGTTCGGAAACTAATTTACCAATTACTGGAACTTTGTCCATTTAATGTTTATCAATCTTGCAAGCTTTTAGACGTTAATCATCAGAAAACATTTCAGCCATCTGTGATAATTTATATGTAGCCTAATGAATAAGTAGACAAGTTTGACTTGTTTGTTATAATACTCAAATCTTGCTTGGATGGAATCATGGAATCTTATCTTAACGTTTCCTGATTCCATTTCTAAGTATGACTTTTGCTGTTTTGTTATATTCCTTTTTGCTGCTTATATCTTGCTTCTCTTAACGACGATTGCTACTTTTGGTGATTCTGCTTTTGCATTTTGCAGTATCTGGACGAAAACAAGCAGTTGATTCTGGCCATTCTTGAAAACCAAAATTCAGGAAAAGCTGATGAATGTGCTGAGTAAGTCTTGTACTTTGATCATCTTTATTAAACTGAACTCTGCCTCCGAGATCATCATATTATTTTTGTCATGTTTGTAATGAGTTTGATTCGAAACTTCAAGGTTTTGTAACAGCTCCATGGTCAACTGAGGCACGTGCCAAGATTAGGCTTACGCCTAAGGACCCCTTTTTCTTTGACTGGAAGTGTTACTTTAAGCCTAGATGAGTCGGATGATTGTGGACTTCATTTTGGTGTTAAAAAGAGAACCACGTTTGGTCTATTTGACATTTTGACTCCTAATTTAATATGTTGCAAGATTTGTTGTTGGTATTGTCATTTTAAAACTTGCCTAAAGGGTTTTGATGAATACTGGATTTTCACAACTGAGTGTTCCTTAATGCTTATTAGCAACAGTTAAACTAAAAACTATTGTTAATAGAACCTTCTGTATAGTGCTAAAGATCTTGATGAATACTGGATGTTCGCAGCTGAGTGTTCCTCTTTTAGTTATACTGGATTTTAATGAGTGCTCTTTTTTTAGTTAAACGGTGAATAATTCCTCCCTGGACTAGAGACGGATTCTCTCTCAATATGTTAGGAGGTCACCACGTGATGCATCTTTGTTTTGAGTTTTTGGCTTAATTGCTTTTAAAATACCTCAGTTTAGTTGATTGTTGAGAGAGTATATGAATGCATATGGTTTGTTTGTAACCATACATTCCCAGCCTCATTCTAAACTTAATATGGTTAACCTAAAATTGTGATGGTTATGATGTCAATATTATGCTTGTGACAAAATAGCACTTGAAGCATGACCTCTACGTAACAGTAAATCCAGCCTTGTTACTATTTTGGTCTACAACTTGCCTGCTATACAAAATGGAAATTTACACCATTTATCGGAATTTATTCATGTTGGTTTTGTTACCTAAAACTGGTGAGAGAAGTTTGATATTCAAGAGTAATGTGCAGCTAAGGGTTAAATTGAGAATCTGAGGAATATTCGGAAAATGACATTAGTTCAGAAGATGTGGGGTACTTCTCTATGAAAATTTATGTCATGTAGCATGCATATTGTCACTTACTCAAACCATTTTGACAAGAAAATCATTTTGTATCCTTTGAATCTACCTCTGGTCACAGGAATCAAGCTAAGCTTCAAAGGAATCTAATGTATCTTGCAGCCATTGCGGATAGCCAGCCCCAAGTTCCTACCATTGCTCAGGTATATATTGCATTGGCTGACATCAATTATTGGTAGGGTTATTTTCGGATGCACTCTCTATAGCTAGGGGGCTGTACCTGGTTATCACCCGTGTTCTAGTTTATTAGCACATACATCTTTTCATTGGTATTTTTCAGTTTTGAAACTTTCTTGGGAATCATATCATGGCCAGAGTTGGACATTTGCTAAGAACATTTCCACATGATTCCTGTGGATGTTTAAAAACTAACAATAAGAAGTATGCAATCAAAAGATCAGTGGCTGTTTGTGCTAATAAAATAGAACCACAGTGATAAGCTACTACACGTCCATAGTACAAATAGATGTATTTGCAAACAGAGTAAGCAAAGGTTGGTGTCCCTCCGGTGTGTTTGCTGGTGTATCATTGACATGGCACATTACAGTCCAAATCATCATCATGCCTAGGTCACAACAGACAGTTTGTATGTGTGCCACGTTAGCTACACTACCCCGGTCGCGTAACCCTTCTTTCCATTTGTTTCTCGATCAATTTTCTTAAGCTCTATTTGTAAAAATCTTGTTTTTTTGGCCCCGATAACAGTATCCTCCCAACGCTGCTGCTGCTATGCAATCAAGTGCTCGCTACATGCAACAACATCAAGCAGCTCAACAGATGACCCCTCAATCTCTCATGGCTGCTCGCTCCTCAATGCTCTACTCTCAGTCCCCAATGTCTGCACTCCAGCAGCAACAGCAGCAAGCAGCAATGCACAGCCAGCTCGCCATGAGCTCTGGAGGCAACAACAGCAGTACCGGCGGATTCACCATTCTTCACGGTGAAGCTAGCATCGGAGGCAATGGCTCAATGACTTCTGGTGGAGTCTTTGGAGATTTTGGACGGAGCAGCGGCGGGAAGCAAGAGACTGGGAGCGAAGGGCACGGGACTGAAACTCCTATGTACCTGAAAGGCTCTGAAGAAGAAGGAAACTGAGATATCTAGTGTGTGTCGCTATAGCTCTAGTTTGAACTATCTTCTTTATTTCTCGGTATTAGTGTAGGTAGTAGTAGACTCTATGGAGGGTTTTGTTGACTATGTGTGTGTTGTTGTGGGATTGTGCTTTGAGAGCAACTAGCTTTTGTAAATTAGTAGGCTGAGGAGTTGTTAGTAGTGCTATTGAACGGTTAGATGCTTCTCTTGCTGATATATGTTTGGTATTATGGTGGCTTACTACTGTGAGCCTGTTACTTGATGAATATTGCTTCTAAATTATGGTGAAATTTTGAAGGGGCTTATTAGCATTCTGAGTACCTTATAGTTTTGCCTACTTTGCACATATTACTCACTTGTTTTTGGCCGCACTTATATACCTAATTTTTTTAAATTTTCACTTTAATACCTTATGCAAATGTCAGAAATTTCCCTTGAATTTTCTCAGGTGAAGCTCACTAGCTAAAATTTGTACTTTTTACTACGAAAACTCGAAAAGCATGTCTTTTTGTGATTGTCTTTGAATGTAGTAGAATGTTTTTCTTGTTGTCTTGTAACGTTGCGGATGATGAGCAAAATTTGTTGATCATGGAAGATTTGTGGCAATGGATACCTCCATCAGATTATTGTACTGCAGAGGCCTTGAGCATTTCTTTTGCTAGTGTTTTTTTAACTGAAGTATGTATCTGACATATTGTCCCATGTTAGAGGATGGATTGAGTTGCTGTAATCAATAAAAGGCTAGGAAGACGAAAGTAACTAAAGATCTCTAGTTTGTGAATTTTTTATAAATAAATAAGCTACTGGAAAATTCGAAGATAGTTTGTCAATAGAAACTGAAAAAAGTATAAAAGAAACGTCAAAAAAAAATCATTTGTACAGTGCTAATTAAGTAAAAGATTTGAATGTTGTTCGGAAATTTAACCTTTATCCTACCCATGCATGTCTAAAATAGTGAGAAAATTAAGACTAATAGAGAGGACAAAAAGAATTAGAATGGTTTGCACCCAATGATGAGCGATGATGCACAGGTTATCCCACATCGTTGATATACTGTGAACCCAATGATGAGCGATGATGCATAACCACCACCAGCTACTAATACTACCTGAAAACATCTTGAAATCTTTCTCTTCTCTGATTGCTGATCCCTGCACCTTCAATACACCATAAACTTGACTAAGAAGCATAAAAAGAGGAGTGGATTTTAATAAGGCTACTATAAAAGAATTACTCATAGGTGTAAAAAGCTTAAGGTTAAATGAAACGTAAATACTAAATTGAAACTTGATTTCTATTTAGTTTCCTGTATAAATTTTACATTGTAAAATTATGCTATTTTATTATTAAAAGATAAAAATAATATCCAATATCATAGCCGCTACAACTTGAGATTAAGAATACACTGCCTGAACATACAACAGTCTACTATAAGCACACCTCTCGATAAGAAGAAAACAAATGAACACTCGAACTCTAAAATAGTGAATTGATAAGCTAAAGTAGTTCAATATGATTGTAATTATAGTTTTCTTCAATATCTCCCTATATATATATATCCCATACTCTTGCATCCTTCTTTCAGAAAAATAAATTATAAAAGTAAAATGGTACCTTAATTACTGATCCTAGTAAAAAGAATTATGTCAAAAGAATCACATTTGCTCTGTTTGTTTCTATAATTTTAGATGTTAATTTTACTCCACGGGCATTTTTGTGTGTTATAAAAATATGCTTCCTTAAGGACTCTAATATTAGTATTGACATTTCACACAAGAGGTGCTTTTGAACATGTGACATGAATAGCTCACGGGAATGATGTTATTTAATTGGTTTTTCCCCATACTAGTCTCCTAAGTCTTTCATATATTGAAAGTACCTGCAAAATCTATTAAGTGTTTTGAAATTTGTCCCTTTATCATATTTACCATCAAAATTGTCAATCATGTTCAAGTGAGTGCTTATCGGGTATGAGTAATTACCAAATGAGTAGATTTAAGTAGATTAATCTCTTAATCAGAAATGGGAAAATAATGTATATATTGAATAGGTATGTACATCAATATATAGATACAAGCAAGAGTAATTATGGTATAAGACAACTCATACACAACCAAGATATATATATATATATATATATATATATATATATATATATATATATATATATATATATATATATATATATATATATATATATATATCTTTCCTAACACACCCCCAACCCTCAAACTCACGGTGGATCAAACAATGAGAGTTTGGACAGAAACTGGCAAAATCGAGCAATAGTCTAAGCTTTCGTGAATAAATCTGCTATATGATCCTTAGAGGGTATTAAGGAAGAATAATCTACTTTGAAATATATTCCTAACGAACAAGATGGCAATCGACTTCAATGTGTTCTGTTCGTTCTTGGAATACAAGATTGGTGGCGAAAGCAATGGAGCTCTAATTATCATAGTGCAAAAGGAATAGGTGTCACCATAAAGACACCCATGTCACTTAGAAGGTGGCGTAGCTACTTGAGTTCCGAGGATATATCAGCCGTAGCTCTATATTCTGCCTCGATGTTCGAACGGGAGACCACAACCTAATGCTTGCTACGCCAAGAAATAAGTGAGGAGCCCAGAAAAATGCAAAAGCCTGTGGTGGAACGACGAGTATTAGGATCATCTGCCCATCTAGCATCAGAATAAACCTGTAAATAAAGAGAGGACTCCGAGATGAAAAATAGTGATTGAGCAATGATGCTGCGAAGATAACAAAGTACACGAAATAACGCCGCATAATCAACTGAGGTAGGAGCACTGACAAACTAACTGAGGACATGAATAGCCTGAGAAATGTCTGGACAAGTAGCTGATAGATATATTAGAGAACCAACAAGCTCCCTATAACGCGTAGGCTGTGGTAGAGGATCACCATCATCGTGTCGAAGTTTGAGATGAAGCTCCATAGGCGTGGAAACTAAAGGAGATGCAGGGACATCCAGGTCACTCAAAGCAGCACGATCAAGAATATCAACAATATAATTCTGTTGAGACAACAAATATCCATGAGAAGAGTATGTCACCTCGATGCCAAGAAAATGCCATAGAAAACCTAAGTCTTTCATCTCAAACTCAGCTTGAAGATGCTGCTTCAAGGATGCAATAGCGACATGATGACTCCTTGTGATAATCATATCATCAACATATAGAAGAAAAAGAACAACACCCTGAGGAGTGGTACGACAAAACACAGCATAATCTGCCGTACTTTCTGTAAAACCTGTAGAAAGTATAGACTGGCGAAACACTCAAACCAAGCTCAGGGAGCTTGCTTGAGATAATAAATAGCCAGGTGAAGACGACACACATGTTCTAGAGGAGCAGAAAACCCGGGAGGGGGTTGCATATAGATAACCTCAGATAGATCAGCATTTAGGAAGATATTTTTGACATCCATTTGATAGAGGGGCCATTTCTTTACACCGCGATGCCACATATCTGAAGTAGCTGAAAGACTTGCTGCTGAAGTGGGAGAGGGAGGGAGGTGGAGATACTCCAACTGATACAACCTGTTGATCCTACGTTCTGTCGTAGTCTTCCGACCGGTGTGATCCTAAACAATACAAGAGGTCGATGTAAATAATATTGTACGGTCACAATTGGTAATTTTTTCAACAGATAGTAATTGCATGGTGAGCTAAGGAATACAAAAAATAGAGGACAAAGTAAGACTACTTGATGGTTCAGAAGTGAAAGTGATGTTACTAGACTGTGTGACTACAAGAGATGCACCATTAACAAGTGATATATATATATATATATATATATATATATATATATATATATATATATATATATATATATATATATATATATATATATATATATATATATATATATATATATATATATATATATATATATATATATATATATATATATATATATATATATATATATATATATATATATATATATATATATATATGGAATCGAAAATAAGAGAACACTGTATAAAAATAGAGTGATCAAAGGTCATGTGGTGAGTGGCACTTGAGTCAAATATCCAAGGTGTAGACCCTCTAGAGTTGGTAGACAAGGCAGTGAAATCAGAAGTCGAAGATGCTCCAGTAAGACCCATATTTTGGGCAAGTAGAGAGGCAAGCTGTGAAAGTTGATCAGATGAAATAAAGCCTGATACAGGTGCTGCTGAAGACTGCAGAATTGATGAAGATGGCTGTGTAGAGATGGAAGCAGCTGCTTGGGATCTAAGAATAAAACGACCATGAAATCTTTCACGCTTCTGACAAGTTGAAATTTAATGTCCAGGTTGCTTGCAGTAACGACATGTATTATGCTGTACTCTAGCTCCTTGCCTAAAAGTCGATGGTCCATAGTTTAATGGTCCATGATTCGGTGGTCCACGATTAGCTGAAGGATGATGACGAGGGATTGCAAGAACAGTGGGAGAGGATGCAGATTGGGCGGGTATAGATGAGGATGACAACATCCCGAGTCGAGTCTCCTCAACAGTGAACTCAGCAACTGCTTCTGTGAGACGAGGTAGTGATTAACGATGAAGAATGTTACCACGCAGTGCCTCAAACTCAGAGCATAGTCATATCGCAAAGTGAAATAGCTGCCGAGGATCACGTTGCTTTTGAAATTCCATGGCAAAATCAGACATGAAAGTTGGGATAGGAACCTCCATAGTTTGCAACTCCTCCCAATATCCAGAATGCAAAAAATAAAAATCTTGGATGGAATGTTCTTCTTACTTGGCCTCATGCAGAGCTTGACATAGCTGATACTCTCGAGTAAAACTTGACTGAACAAACATATGGCTGAGAGCTAGCCACTGCTCTCAGGATGACGACGATCGTTTGATAGACAAATGAATAGGAGTAGCAACCGACCTCATGATGTAGGCCATGATCTGTTCATCTGTGCGAATCAACTGATCTCGAGTGAGTAGAGATGTGGATGTCAATGTAGGAGTAACAGTTGATGTAGGAGATACAATTGATATATCATCTGAGGGGCATTTGACGGTGCCCTGAACATATCCCCAAAGTCCAAGGGCATAAAGATTATACTGCATTGTGAATGCCCATGCAGTAGAGTTTTCAACACCTTGGAGTTGAACATCAAGTGCTGGAAAATTAAACAATCCTTTCTTATCCATGATAAATGATCAATAGCCTTATGCGAAGAGGATGTGGCAGCAAACTGCTAGAATTGAGCATCGGATGACACGCTAGTGAGTTAAGAGGTGGCCTTGGTCGAGACTATCGGATAGAGGCAGTGAAGGGTGTGATTGGAAAATGCATGATTTGACTGGAAGACTTCGTCGAACACTTGGTGGTCGTGGAGTTTGCAGAAGTTTGTGGGCAGTAACAATAGGAAACTGCAGCGGCGTCGATGATGAATTGGAGCAATGTCGAACTGCAGCAACAACAGTTGTCGAGGCTAGCTAGGATCTCGAGGAGAGGTCAGCGCCAAGGCCGGTGGTCTTCTGCGGTGAAGGCGTCAATTTGCGCAGGCACGTGCTGAGGAGGAAGCACATGTGGATGGCGGGAGAGAGGATCAGAGCAGAATCGGCTCTGATCTGACTCGGATTGATCTAATCGGAGATGACATGGTGGCAATAGGATGGCCGAAGTTGGTGAGGATGAAGGTTGTTTGAAGAGGAAGTTGAAGTTTAGGGTTTGGCTATGATGAGTGGTTGATATTGAAGATGGGTATTTTGGATGGTTAGGATTGATTGGATGTAGAGGGCTATGCTACCATGTTAATCAAAGATTGGGAAAATATTGTATGTATTGAATAGGTTTGTACATCAATATATAGATACAAGCAAGAGCAATTATGGTATAAGACAACTCATATACAACCAGGATATATATCTTTTCTAACATAATCAATATTGAAATCCACCAAAATCTGTAGATTTAAGAGTAATATTGCAAAATTCCCCTCCTCAGAATTGTTAATCATGTTCAAGTCAATGGTTTTCAGGTATGAACAATTACCAAATTACCCAAATCAACCATAATCAACATCGAAATTTATCAAAATCAATAGATTTAAGTATAAGATTGCAGAATACCCTCCCAAAACTATTAATCATGGTCAAATCAATGGTTCTCAGATATGAGTAATTACCAAATTACACAAATCAACCATAATCAACACCGAAATCCACCAAACTTAGTAGATTTATTTAAGTGCAATATTGCAGAATCCCTTACCCAAAAAATTAGTTAATCATGGTCAAGTAAGTGGTTATCACGTATGAGTAATTACCCAAATCAACTGTAATCAACACCAAAATCACTAGATTTAAGTGAAATATTGCATAATCCCCACCCCACCCCCAAACACACGCCAATAATTGTTAATCATGGTCAAGCCAATGGTTATCAGGTGTAAGAAATTACCAAATATCCAAATCAACATAATCAACACCGAAATCCACCAAACTTAGTAGATTTATTTAAGTGCAATATTGCAGAATCCCTTACCCAAAAAATTAGTTAATCATGGTCAAATCAATGGTTCTCAGATATGAGTAATTACCCAAATCAACCATAATCAACACCGAAATCCACCAAACTTAGTAGATTTATTTAAGTGCAATATTGCAGAATCCCTTACCCAAAAAATTAGTTAATCATGGTCAAGCCAATGGTTATCAGGTGTAAGAAATTACCAAATATCCAAATCAACATAATCAACACCGAAATCCACCAAACTTAGTAGATTTATTTAAGTGCAATATTGCAGAATCCCTTACCCAAAAAATTAGTTAATCATGGTCAAATCAATGGTTCTCAGATATGAGTAATTACCAAATTACACAAATCAACCATAATCAACACCGAAATCCACCAAACTTAGTAGATTTATTTAAGTGCAATATTGCAGAATCCCTTACCCAAAAAATTAGTTAATCATGGTCAAATCAATGGTTCTCAGATATGAGTAATTACCAAATTACACAAATCAACCATAATCAACACCGAAATCCACCAAACTTAGTAGATTTATTTAAGTGCAATATTGCAGAATCCCTTACCCAAAAAATTAGTTAATCATGGTCAAATCAATGGTTCTCAGATATGAGTAATTACCCAAATCAACCATAATCAACATCGAAATTTATCAAAATCAATAGATTTAAGTATAAGATTGCAGAATACCCTCCCAAAACTATTAATCATGGTCAAGTAAGTGGTTATCACGTATGAGTAATTACCCAAATCAACCATAATCAACACCGAAATCCACCAAACTTAGTAGATTTATTTAAGTGCAATATTGCAGAATCCCTTACCCAAAAAATTAGTTAATCATGGTCAAGTAAGTGGTTATCACGTATGAGTAATTACCCAAATCAACCATAATCAACACCGAAATCCACCAAACTTAGTAGATTTATTTAAGTGCAATATTGCAGAATCCCTTACCCAAAAAATTAGTTAATCATGGTCAAATCAATGGTTCTCAGATATGAGTAATTACCAAATTACACAAATCAACCATAATCAACACCGAAATCCACCAAACTTAGTAGATTTATTTAAGTGCAATATTGCAGAATCCCTTACCCAAAAAATTAGTTAATCATGGTCAAATCAATGGTTCTCAGATATGAGTAATTACCAAATTACACAAATCAACCATAATCAACACCGAAATCCACCAAACTTAGTAGATTTATTTAAGTGCAATATTGCAGAATCCCTTACCCAAAAAATTAGTTAATCATGGTCAAGTAAGTGGTTATCACGTATGAGTAATTACCCAAATCAACCATAATCAACACCGAAATCCACCAAACTTAGTAGATTTATTTAAGTGCAATATTGCAGAATCCCTTACCCAAAAAATTAGTTAATCATGGTCAAGCCAATGGTTATCAGGTGTAAGAAATTACCAAATATCCAAATCAACATAATCAACACCGAAATCCACCAAACTTAGTAGATTTATTTAAGTGCAATATTGCAGAATCCCTTACCCAAAAAATTAGTTAATCATGGTCAAGTAAGTGGTTATCACGTATGAGTAATTACCCAAATCAACCATAATCAACACCGAAATCCACCAAACTTAGTAGATTTATTTAAGTGCAATATTGCAGAATCCCTTACCCAAAAAATTAGTTAATCATGGTCAAGTAAGTGGTTATCACGTATGAGTAATTACCCAAATCAACCATAATCAACACCGAAATCCACCAAACTTAGTAGATTTATTTAAGTGCAATATTGCAGAATCCCTTACCCAAAAAATTAGTTAATCATGGTCAAATCAATGGTTCTCAGATATGAGTAATTACCAAATTACACAAATCAACCATAATCAACACCGAAATCCACCAAACTTAGTAGATTTATTTAAGTGCAATATTGCAGAATCCCTTACCCAAAAAATTAGTTAATCATGGTCAAGCCAATGGTTATCAGGTGTAAGAAATTACCAAATATAAGAAATTACCAAATATCCAAATCAACATAATCAACACCGAAATCCACCAAACTTAGTAGATTTATTTAAGTGCAATATTGCAGAATCCCTTACCCAAAAAATTAGTTAATCATGGTCAAGTAAGTGGTTATCACGTATGAGTAATTACCAAATTACACAAATCAACCATAATCAACATCGAAATTTATCAAAATCAATAGATTTAAGTATAAGATTGCAGAATACCCTCCCAAAACTATTAATCATGGTCAAATCAATGGTTCTCAGATATGAGTAATTACCAAATTACACAAATCAACCATAATCAACACCGAAATCCACCAAACTTAGTAGATTTATTTAAGTGCAATATTGCAGAATCCCTTACCCAAAAAATTAGTTAATCATGGTCAAGTAAGTGGTTATCACGTATGAGTAATTACCCAAATCAACCATAATCAACACCAAAATCACTAGATTTAAGTGAAATATTGCATAATCCCCACCCCACCCCCAAACACACGCCAATAATTGTTAATCATGGTCAAGCCAATGGTTATCAGGTGTAAGAAATTACCAAATATAAGAAATTACCAAATATCCAAATCAACATAATCAACACCAGAATCAATAGATTTGAGGGACTAATATCGAAAAAACCTTGTTTAATTAGGACTGGAATTTGAACATATTTTTGAACTGTTGTTCAATAGAATTGGTTTTTAAATTATAAATTTGTGATATTTCGGCCTGATTTTGTTGTCAATGGGCTGCTTATTATAACCACAGGCCCATTACTGATTGTACACAGTTGCAACTAACAGGCGAAAATATTATTATGGAATTATATAATAACAATTTTAACGGCTGAGATTTTCCCAAAACATCACGTGCTCATCACGCGCAACCGCAACCCTCTCTATATAAAAGAGTCCTAGCTAGGGTTTCTCAAAAACCCCAGATTGTTGAGACCTCGGAATTTCTCTCGCAAAGAGATGTCGACCGCCGGAGAACTTCCGTGCTCGTACGCCGCCATCATCCTCTACGACGATGGCATCCCCATCACTGTACTCTTTCTTTCTTTGTACCCCAATTTCAAGAATTAGGGTTTTGCTTCTTTCAATTTGTGGTTATTTTCAGTGCAATGTAGGAATCATGCAGCGTTTTCACGAGTCAAGATTTGGTCTTTTTTAATGATTTTTTGTTGGGTTTGATTAGTTGGTGTTGTCGATGGTTTATATGAATTCCTGCTTCAAATATGAAATACGAATGTAGATTGTGTGTTAGGTTTTTATGCCCTTCGGCATGGATTCATCGATGATATATTTAATTTTCATGAAATTAAAATAACACTATACCATGTGAGGATTAGAATGGAATTATTCCATGGTTTGCCTGGATTTTGTATTGATTATTGGGTAATTAGGACACTGGTAGATTTCAATAAGAAATGAAGAGAAATCATCAAATTCTTCAATAAGTTCATCGAATAAGAAGGTTCTTGTTGGACTTGCAATTTCTGATTATTTTCTGTGTAAAATAGGGAAGTAAGTGCTTTATCCACATATAATGATTCGGTTTTATGATTTTCGAATGGATTGACGTGGAACAATGCAAATAGACGTAAGAATAAAATTGTTGTCCGGTTTGTATCAGTTCCCGTGCAAACTAGGGAAGTAGGTGATGTTTGCACTTGTAAAGATTTGTTTTTTATGATTTTTAAGGTGGATTATTTGCTGGCATATTTTTAATTTTTTATGAAATTAAACTATGTGTACATTGACACGGAACAGTGTACATAGCGGTAAACCATGTTTGGAGTAAACATAGTCTATGCTCTGTATCAATTCTGTATTAGTTATGGGATACTGATAGACTGCAAGAAGCAGTGACATACTTCAAAAATATTCAATTATTCGTGACTAGAAGGGCAATGCATTCAGTTAAATAGCCAGTGAAGGACGACACACATGTTCTAGAGGAGCAAACCCGAGGGGGTTGCATATAGATAACTCCTCGATCAGAAGATTTAGGAAGATATTTTGACATCCATTTGATAGAGGGGCCATTTCTTTACACCGCGATGCCACATATCTGAAGTAGCTGAAAGACTTGCTGCTGAAGTGGGAGAGGGAGGGAGGTGGAGATACTCCAACCGATACAACCTGTTGATCCTACGCTCAAGGTCTTCAACCGGTGTGATCCTAAACAATACAAGAGGTCGATGTAAATAATATTGTACGGTCACAATTGGTAATTTTTTCAACAGATAGTAATTGCATGGTGAGCTAAGGAATACAAAAATAGAGGACAAAGTAAGACTACTTGATGGTTCGAAGTGAAAGTGATGTTACTAGACCTGTGTGACTACAAGAGATATATATATATATATATATATATATATATATATATATATATATATATATATATATATATATATATATATATATATATATATATATATATATATATATATATATATATATATATATATATATATATATATATATATATATAATATAAATATAAGAGAAAGAGTAGGAAAGAGGAGTGGAGAGAGAGAGAGAGAGAGGAGAGAGGAAGGAATGGACAGGTGGAAAGGAATGGAAGGAATGGAGGCCGGGGAAGATGAAGATGGACGGAGAGATGAACCGCTGGGATCTAAGAATAAACGACCATGAAATCTTTCACGCTTCTGACAAGTTGAAATTTAATGTCCAGGTTGCTTGCAGTAACGACATGTATTATGCTGTACTCTAGCTCCTTGCCTAAAAGTCGATGGTCCATAGTTTAATGGTCCATGATTCGGTGGTCCACGATTAGCTGAAGGATGATGACGAGGGATTGCAAGAACAGTGGGAGAGGATGCAGATTGGGCGGGTATAGATGAGGATGACAACATCCCGAGTCGAGTCTCCTCAACAGTGAACTCAGCAACTGCTTCTGTGAGACGAGGTAGTGATTAACGATGAAGAATGTTACCACGCAGTGCCTCAAACTCAGAGCATAGTCATATCGCAAAGTGAAATAGCTGCCGAGGATCACGTTGCTTTTGAAATTCCATGGCAAAATCAGACATGAAAGTTGGGATAGGAACCTCCATAGTTTGCAACTCCTCCCAATATCCAGAATGCAAAAAATAAAAATCTTGGATGGAATGTTCTTCTTACTTGGCCTCATGCAGAGCTTGACATAGCTGATACTCTCGAGTAAAACTTGACTGAACAAACATATGGCTGAGAGCTAGCCATCGCCTCGGGATGACGCATCGTTTGATAGACAAATGAATAGGAGTAGCAACCGACCTCATGATGTAGGCCATGATCTGTTCATCTGTGCGAATCAACTGATCTCGAGTGAGTAGAGATGTGGATGTCAATGTAGGAGTAACAGTTGATGTAGGAGATACAATTGATATATCATCTGAGGGGCATTTGACGGTGCCCTGAACATATCCCCAAAGTCCAAGGGCATAAAGATTATACTGCATTGTGAATGCCCATGCAGTAGAGTTTTCAACACCTTGGAGTTGAACATCAAGTGCTGGAAAATTAAACAATCCTTTCTTATCCATGATAAATGATCAATAGCCTTATGCGAAGAGGATGTGGCAGCAAACTGCTAGAATTGAGCATCGGATGACACGCTAGTGAGTTAAGAGGTGGCCTTGGTCGAGACTATCGGATAGAGGCAGTGAAGGGTGTGATTGGAAAATGCATGATTTGACTGAAGACTTCGTCGAACACTGGTGGTCGTGGAGTTTGCGTAGTTGTGGGCGCGAACAATAGGAAACTGCAGCGGCGTCGATGATGAATTGGAGCAATGTCGAACTGCAGCAACAACAGTTGTCGAGGCTAGCTAGGATCTCGAGGGAGAGGTTGGCGCCAGGCCGAGGTCTTCTGGGTGTGAAGGTCGGCCTAACGCGAGGCATGTGTTGAGGAGGAAGCACATGTGGATGGCGGGAGAGAGGATCGGAGCAGAATCGGCTCTGATCTGACTCGGATTGATCTAATCGGAGATGACATGGTGGCAATAGGATGGCCGAAGTTGGTGAGGATGAAGGTTGTTTGAAGAGGAAGTTGAAGTTTAGGGTTTGGCTATGATGAGTGGTTGATATTGAAGATGGGTATTTTGGATGGTTAGGATTGATTGGATGTAGAGGGCTATGCTACCATGTTAATCAAAGATTGGGAAAATATTGTATGTATTGAATAGGTTTGTACATCAATATATAGATACAAGCAAGAGCAATTATGGTATAAGACAACTCATATACAACCGGGATATATCTTTTCTAACATAATCAATATTGAAATCCACCAAAATCTGTAGATTTAAGAGTAATATTGCAAAATTCCCTCCTCAGAATTGTTAATCATGTTCAAGTCAATGGTTTCAGGTATGAACAATTACCAAATTACCCAAATCAACCATAATCAACATCGAAATTTATCAAAATCAATAGATTTAAGTATAAGATTGCAGAATACCCCCTCCCAAAACTATTAATCATGGTCAAATCAATGGTTCTCAGATATGAGTAATTACCAAATTACACAAATCAACCATAATCAACACCGAAATCCACCAAACTTAGTAGATTTATTTAAGTGCAATATTGCAGAATCCCCTTACCCAAAAAAATTAGTTAATCATGGTCAAGTAAGTGGTTATCACGTATGAGTAATTACCCAAATCAACTGTAATCAACACCAAAATCACTAGATTTAAGTGAAATATTGCATAATCCCCCACCCCCACCCCCCAAACACACGCCAATAATTGTTAATCATGGTCAAGCCAATGGTTATCAGGTGTAAGAAATTACCAAATATAAGAAATTACCAAATATCCAAATCAACATAATCAACACCAGAATCAATAGATTTGAGGGACTAATATCGAAAAAACCTTGTTTAATTAGGACTGGAATTTGAACATATTTTTGAACTGTTGTTCAATAGAATTGGTTTTTAAATTATAAATTTGTGATATTTCGGCCTGATTTTGTTGTCAATGGGCTGCTTATTATAACCACAGGCCCATTACTGATTGTACACAGTTGCAACTAACAGGCGAAAATATTATTATGGAATTATATAATAACAATTTTAACGGCTGAGATTTTCCCAAAACATCACGTGCTCATCACGCGCAACCGCAACCCTCTCTATATAAAAGAGTCCTAGCTAGGGTTTCTCAAAAACCCCAGATTGTTGAGACCTCGGAATTTCTCTCGCAAAGAGATGTCGACCGCCGGAGAACTTCCGTGCTCGTACGCCGCCATCATCCTCTACGACGATGGCATCCCCATCACTGTACTCTTTCTTTCTTTGTACCCCAATTTCAAGAATTAGGGTTTTGCTTCTTTCAATTTGTGGTTATTTTCAGTGCAATGTAGGAATCATGCAGCGTTTTCACGAGTCAAGATTTGGTCTTTTTTAATGATTTTTTGTTGGGTTTGATTAGTTGGTGTTGTCGATGGTTTATATGAATTCCTGCTTCAAATATGAAATACGAATGTAGATTGTGTGTTAGGTTTTTATGCCCTTCGGCATGGATTCATCGATGATATATTTAATTTTCATGAAATTAAAATAACACTATACCATGTGAGGATTAGAATGGAATTATTCCATGGTTTGCCTGGATTTTGTATTGATTATTGGGTAATTAGGACACTGGTAGATTTCAATAAGAAATGAAGAGAAATCATCAAATTCTTCAATAAGTTCATCGAATAAGAAGGTTCTTGTTGGACTTGCAATTTCTGATTATTTTCTGTGTAAAATAGGGAAGTAAGTGCTTTATCCACATATAATGATTCGGTTTTATGATTTTCGAATGGATTGACGTGGAACAATGCAAATAGACGTAAGAATAAAATTGTTGTCCGGTTTGTATCAGTTCCCGTGCAAACTAGGGAAGTAGGTGATGTTTGCACTTGTAAAGATTTGTTTTTTATGATTTTTAAGGTGGATTATTTGCTGGCATATTTTTAATTTTTATGAAATTAAACTATGTGTACATTGACACGAACAGTGTACATAGCGGTAAACCATGTTTGGAGTAAACATAGTCTATGCTCTGTATCAATTCTGTATTAGTTATGGGATACTGATAGACTGCAAGAAGCAGTGACATACTTCAAAAATATTCAATTATTCGTGACTAGAAGGGCAATGCATTCAGTTAAATTATGTTAGCTGATAGTTTTTTTTTTCCTACTTTCCTATTGAAACCTGACTCATGTTATTTTTGTGAAACTTTAATCATTTTGGGGAATATTGTTAAGGTTCAAGCTGCTAGGTGCAAAATAACAATGAACCTGATTTTTTTTTTTCTGTGTATTGATATCTCTAACAACACCTGTGGACAAGGACTTGATCCCTTGGATTTCTATTTAGAAAAATTCACATTCAGTTGTGTTATTCGGTATAATCTTATCCTCCACAGAGTTGATTTTGGGATACATATGTGACTTCTCAAGAACTGCACACTACACTAAACCTAAGTTGATTTTGGGGAATATTGTTATAGTTCATAGTTGACATCAAATTTCACACTTGGCCTCTGTGCACCAGTAAATGCACCTTAGCCTGAAAAGATCATAAATCATTCACCTTTTTCTTTATATATTTTAAACCCAGTAAAATTTACTAGCAATGAATTCTATCAATGAAAGTCAGGTATTTGTTCTATTAAATTGATGATTCCCCATTTGTCCTTTTGCTTCAACAGTATTTATAAGTTTCCACTATAGCACACTACACTAAACCTAAGTTGGCCTCAGCGTGAGTTTCCAAATCAGTTTGAAACAGAAGGTCATATAGTATCAGAATACGTAGATAAGTTTGAACCAAGAGAACAAAAGTGAATTGAAATAATTCCACTATCGTCTTAAGGAAAAGACAACTGCTTGTGAGACTAACTACATGTATCGGTGCCAGCTTTACGCGTGCTATTGTCCTTATAAATTTTCCTTCTTGCAAATAAGACTGAAATCCTTTACTTTAAAATGACCAAAACTAGTATTTCACTTGGATTTAGGATTTGATGTATGTTCATCTTGACGTGACCTTACTTTCCATGCATTTTTCTTTTACTTATTCTTTGAACTTGCTTCTCTTGCAGGCTGAGAAGATCACCACATTAGTTAATGCTGCAAACGTGAAGATTGAGTCATACTGGCCTGGTTTATTTGCAAAGCTTTTCGAGAAAAAGAACATTGAAGACCTTATCCTCAATGTTGGATCTGGTAAGGACACAGGTATATGTTTTGCTTGCTCAATTTGTCTTGTGCAACAGCATCTTATAGATATTTTGTCTTTATGTTTAGGTGGTGCTGCACCGGCTGCAGTTGCTGCTCCTGCTGCTGCAGATGTTGCTGCTGCTGCTGCCCCAGCTGCCGAGGAAAAGAAGGTAACTTTTCTTTGACACCTTATTTTGATCCTGCATCAAACCTCATAACACAAAGTAATGAGTTACATAGCGCATGTTTTCAACACCGCTCCGATTGGATTATTTTATTTCATAGTCTAATTTTTTGTGAAGTTTTAAGTCGTGTGGCTGAAGGAGCAGTGATTGTATTTTTTTATTAGGCTAATATATATGGATTTTTCAAGGTTGTTACTATACTTAGAATACTCGATAGAGATTGATTAAGTTATGTACTTCATCCTTTTGGATTTATGGCATATTACTATATATCTAACTCTTATATTTCTGGTCTTTTTATTTCAGGAGGAAACGAAGGAGAGTGATGATGAGGATATGGGTTTCAGTCTGTTTGATTAAATTTATCCCAATTTCCATAGTTTTGCTAGCAGTTTGTTAGTAGTCATTTAGTTTCTAGTATGATTGAATTATCCGTGGTAAAGTTTTTTCTTTTTATAGTTCAAACCACCGGTGGCAAATAACTTTAGTTTTTTTTGGGGGCATTAGACCCGATTTTGGAATTTGTTATAATTTGGTTCCAGTTACATACAAATTAGTGGGTTAATTTTGTTTTAATCGTTATTTTACTTTTCTTTTGTTTTAATCTTGCAGTGCTTATCCCGCAGATCTTGCTATCATTGTTCAGTTCTATATTTTATTATTGGCGTTATTTGAAGATTAAAATATGAGTAGTGATAACTATGGGCACGTTTGGGAATCAAGGTGTTTTGCCTGATTCTGTTTTTTGGGTTTAAAAAATCGGAACAAAATCTGTTTGGGAATCAAAGTGTGATTATGCTGCTATCCCTCTATTCCTTTTGGATTTATAGCATATTACTATAACCATTAATCAATGATTATGATTATATAATTGTCCCTTGCTATTGCTATTTTTTCAGTATATGTAGGTTACTCTTCTTTTAGATATGATTTAACACAGCGTGTCACTCTTAAGATTTTCTTTTCCTCCAAAATAGCTAATAGGGTTACTTGCGGTTGCGGCTAGACCCCCTAGCATCAATGCTTTGCATTTCACTACCCTCTAGGTATTTTATTTATTTTAGCTAATGGACTCCTCAAGTGAATTCTTTTTTACTTTATCCCCTTCAGAGAGAGTTAATTTTTGATAAAAAGACCCTTGAGGGTAAAAGAGTCAAAAAATTCAACTTAGGTGGTTCTTTAATCCAAAAAAATAATGATCTAACTTGAACTAAGGGTAATTTGGGAAAAAATTCAGCTTTCGTGGATGTATACATTTTGTAAGTATACGCATTTCAAATATTGCAATTTAAAAAGGCTTGATTTACATGTTTTGAATTTAAGAGAAAATTGCAAGTGAGTGGGTTTAAAAAATAAAGCCCATTTAAAAAAAAAAAAATCTATTATTAGTTTTTGGGTTAATTTCAGAAACCCCTACACTAATCACTAGAATCAAAAAACCTCTCCCAAGTTTTACTAACATATTTGGACTGATGGCGTGTTGACGGTGTTAGCTACTAAATTTTTAAGGACTTTTTTGCCCCTTAATTAATTAGTTTTGATCATTTTCAAAGATAGAATCAAACAAACGCTAATGATCCCTTTATTCCTTCTCCTCACTAGAAACTCACCAAGGGAGTTTCGGGATTAGAGTCTTCCTTTTGCGCCCATCTAGAGTTTACATCTTCCTTCTGTAGCACTCTTAAATATTGAATTTTTGTTAATGAGTTACTCTTTATATCCTGCATCTTGTGATCTTGGAAAGGGAAGATTAAAGGGATGTTTTAGTCAGTAAATGTTTTTAGTTTTTAGTTTTTTTTTTTTTTTACCACCATCCAAAACTAACAGAAGCACGGATGTGATCAAATGTCGAAAGTTTAGGTGGGTTCACTGATTTTTATTCGAGTAATTAGTTGAGGGGTTTTCTGAAATTAACCCTTGGTTTTTTTCAGTAGGCATCATGAGACAGGATTGGCCTTTTTACTAGGTGCAATACACAATTATTCCCTAATTTGTCTTGAAGTCAGATGATGAAACGAGAGAGTCTGAGAGAGCCTTATCAAAATAGTGAGGGGAAAAAAAAAAAAAATCTGTATTGCATATTTCATATTTGCAGTTTGCAATCCAAAAGAAATATCACTTGTTAAGAGATTATGCAATTTCATAATTGATTAATGACTCACACATATATACATTATGATCTATCTGCTTATTACTTTTAATTTCCATCATACATTTCAAGTGAAACTTCAATTTAGATTAGGTGGGTGTGTGTAAGCAGTTACATTTAACAAAAGAAACTAACTATTGGAGACCAGCTCATAAACTTTCACATTTTATTTAGGTATTGGTAAATTAGAATTATAGAACTGCACATGTCATTTGTACTTTTATATTCTTATAGAAAGAAAAAAAAAAAAAATTCCAAAGATAACTTGAGGTATTGGAGGCAATCAATTTTAACGTAAACAATTTTAAATTTGAGGTAAAGATATAAGAGACTGGAGATCGACAAGTTAAACTATGCTATTTTGCTCATCCCAAAGAAAATGGAGGATCGTTTAGTTGGAGATTATAGACCTATTAGCTTAAATGTGGTTTATAAAATCATTACTAAAGACATTTACTAATAATAGTTTGAATTCTAAATTAGATTTACTAATTAAAAGTTCTTGATGGACTGGTTGCTGCTCATGAAGTAAACAATAATACTTTCAGAATAAACAAATTTTTTTCAACTTGATTTTGTTAAAGCTTACGACATTGCTAGACTGGGGATTTATATTAGAGGTTTTAAAAGCAAAGGGCTTTGGTGAAAAATGGATTAAATCAATTTTTCTGTGTATTGATATCTCTAACAACACCTGTGGACAAGGACTTGATCCCTTGGATTTCTATTTAGAAAAATTCACATTCAGTTGTGTTATTCGGTATAATCTTATCCTCCACAGAGTTGATTTTGGGATACATATGTGACTTCTCAAGAACTGCACACTACACTAAACCTAAGTTGATTTTGGGGAATATTGTTATAGTTCATAGTTGACATCAAATTTCACACTTGGCCTCTGTGCACCAGTAAATGCACCTTAGCCTGAAAAGATCATAAATCATTCACCTTTTCTTTATATATTTTAAACCCAGTAAAATTTACTAGCAATGAATTCTATCAATGAAAGTCAGGTATTTGTTCTATTAAATTGATGATTCCCCATTTGTCCTTTTGCTTCAACAGTATTTATAAGTTTCCACTATAGCACACTACACTAAACCTAAGTTGGCCTCAGCGTGAGTTTCCAAATCAGTTTGAAACAGAAGGTCATATAGTATCAGAATACGAGATAAGTTTGAACCAAGAGAACAAAAGTGAATTGAAATAATTCCACTATCGTCTTAAGGAAAAGACAACTGCTTGTGAGACTAACTACATGTATCGGTGCCAGCTTTACGCTGCTATTGTCCTTATAAATTTTCCTTCTTGCAAATAAGACTGAAATCCTTTACTTTAAAATGACCAAAACTAGTATTTCACTTGGATTTAGGATTTGATGTATGTTCATCTTGACGTGACCTTACTTTCCATGCATTTTTTACTTATTCTTTGAACTTGCTTCTCTTGCAGGCTGAGAAGATCACCACATTAGTTAATGCTGCAAACGTGAAGATTGAGTCATACTGGCCTGGTTTATTTGCAAAGCTTTTCGAGAAAAAGAACATTGAAGACCTTATCCTCAATGTTGGATCTGGTAAGGACACAGGTATATGTTTTGCTTGCTCAATTTGTCTTGTGCAACAGCATCTTATAGATATTTTGTCTTTATGTTTAGGTGGTGCTGCACCGGCTGCAGTTGCTGCTCCTGCTGCTGCAGATGTTGCTGCTGCTGCTGCCCCAGCTGCCGAGGAAAAGAAGGTAACTTTTCTTTGACACCTTATTTTGATCCTGCATCAAACCTCATAACACAAAGTAATGAGTTACATAGCGCATGTTTTCAACACCGCTCCGATTGGATTATTTTATTTCATAGTCTAATTTTTGTGAAGTTTTAAGTCGGCTGAAGGAGCAGTGATTGTATTTTTTATTAGGCTAATATATATGGATTTTTCAAGGTTGTTACTATACTTAGAATACTCGATAGAGATTGATTAAGTTATGTACTTCATCCTTTTGGATTTATGGCATATTACTATATATCTAACTCTTATATTTCTGGTCTTTTTATTTCAGGAGGAAACGAAGGAGAGTGATGATGAGGATATGGGTTTCAGTCTGTTTGATTAAATTTATCCCAATTTCCATAGTTTTGCTAGCAGTTTGTTAGTAGTCATTTAGTTTCTAGTATGATTGAATTATCCGTGGTAAAGTTTTTCTTTTTATAGTTCAAACCACCGGTGGCAAATAACTTTAGTTTTTTGGGGCATTAGACCCGATTTTGGAATTTGTTATAATTTGGTTCCAGTTACATACAAATTAGTGGGTTAATTTTGTTTTAATCGTTATTTTACTTTTCTTTTGTTTTAATCTTGCAGTGCTTATCCCGCAGATCTTGCTATCATTGTTCAGTTCTATATTTTATTATTGGCGTTATTTGAAGATTAAAATATGAGTAGTGATAACTATGGGCACGTTTGGGAATCAAGGTGTTTTGCCTGATTCTGTTTTTTGGGTTTAAAAATCGGAACAAAATCTGTTTGGGAATCAAAGTGTGATTATGCTGCTATCCCTCTATTCCTTTTGATTTATAGCATATTACTATAACCATTAATCAATGATTATGATTATATAATTGTCCCTTGCTATTGCTATTTTTTCAGTATATGTAGGTTACTCTTCTTTTAGATATGATTTAACACAGCGTGTCACTCTTAAGATTTTCTTTTCCTCCAAAATAGCTAATAGGGTTACTTGCGGTTGCGGCTAGACCCCTAGCATCAATGCTTTGCATTTCACTACCCTCTAGGTATTTTATTTATTTTAGCTAATGGACTCCTCAAGTGAATTCTTTTTACTTTATCCCCTTCAGAGAGAGTTAATTTTGATAAAAGACCCTTGAGGGTAAAAGAGTCAAAAATTCAACTTAGGTGGTTCTTTAATCCAAAAATAATGATCTAACTTGAACTAAGGGTAATTTGGGAAAAATTCAGCTTTCGTGGATGTATACATTTTGTAAGTATACGCATTTCAAATATTGCAATTTAAAAGGCTTGATTTACATGTTTTGAATTTAAGAGAAAATTGCAAGTGAGTGGGTTTAAAAATAAAGCCCATTTAAAAAAAAAATCTATTATTAGTTTTTTTAATTTCAGAAACCCCTACACTAATCACTAGAATCAAAAACCTCTCCCAAGTTTTACTAACATATTTGGACTGATGGCGTGTTGACGGTGTTAGCTACTAAATTTTAAGGACTTTTTGCCCCTTAATTAATTAGTTTTGATCATTTTCAAAGATAGAATCAAACAAACGCTAATGATCCCTTTATTCCTTCTCCTCACTAGAAACTCACCAAGGGAGTTTCGGGATTAGAGTCTTCCTTTTGCGCCCATCTAGAGTTTACATCTTCCTTCTGTAGCACTCTTAAATATTGAATTTTTGTTAATGAGTTACTCTTTATATCCTGCATCTTGTGATCTTGGAAAGGGAAGATTAAAGGGATGTTTTAGTCAGTAAATGTTTTTAGTTTTAGTTTTTTTTTTTACCACCATCCAAAACTAACAGAAGCACGGATGTGATCAAATGTCGAAAGTTTAGGTGGGTTCACTGATTTTTTATTCGAGTAATTAGTTGAGGGGGTTTTCTGAAATTAACCCTTGGTTTTTTTCAGTAGGCATCATGAGACAGGATTGGCCTTTTTACTAGGTGCAATACACAATTATTCCCTAATTTGTCTTGAAGTCAGATGATGAAACGAGAGAGTCTGAGAGAGCCTTATCAAAATAGTGAGGGAAAAAAAAATCTGTATTGCATATTTCATATTTGCAGTTTGCAATCCAAAAGAAATATCACTTGTTAAGAGATTATGCAATTTCATAATTGATTAATGACTCACACATATATACATTATGATCTATCTGCTTATTACTTTTAATTTCCATCATACATTTCAAGTGAAACTTCAATTTAGATTAGGTGGGTGTGTGTAAGCAGTTACATTTAACAAAAGAAACTAACTATTGGAGACCAGCTCATAAACTTTCACATTTTATTTAGGTATTGGTAAATTAGAATTATAGAACTGCACATGTCATTTGTACTTTTATATTCTTATAGAAAGAAAAAAAAAAAAAATTCCAAAGATAACTTGAGGTATTGGAGGCAATCAATTTTAACGTAAACAATTTTAAATTTGAGGTAAAGATATAAGAGACTGGAGATCGACAAGTTAAACTATGCTATTTTGCTCATCCCA
This sequence comes from Asparagus setaceus, assembly GCA_012295165.1. Lineage (NCBI taxonomy): Eukaryota > Viridiplantae > Streptophyta > Magnoliopsida > Asparagales > Asparagaceae > Asparagus > Asparagus setaceus. Next base: position 34,549,179 of record CM022709.1, on the reverse strand, counting down.
AAGAAAATGGAGGATCGTTTAGTTGGAGATTATAGACCTATTAGCTTAAATGTGGTTTATAAAATCATTACTAAAGACATTTACTAATAATAGTTTGAATTCTAAATTAGATTTACTAATTAAAAGTTCTTGATGGACTGGTTGCTGCTCATGAAGTAAACAATAATACTTTCAGAATAAACAAATTTTTTTCAACTTGATTTTGTTAAAGCTTACGACATTGCTAGACTGGGGATTTATATTAGAGGTTTTAAAAGCAAAGGGCTTTGGTGAAAAATGGATTAAATCAATTTCTCTGTTTCAATAGAGGTAAATCATCTATTTATGTATTTTTTATTTTTTATTTTTTTGTAAGGCAAATTAGGGAAGTAGATTTTATCTAGGAGGGGAGTGAGGCAATGGTTTTTGTATTTACAACCGATGTGTTAGGACGTTGTCCATGCAATATCTCTTGTTTGAGTAATAACAAATATTCATTTGGTACTAGTATTGGTTTGAGATGATTTAGTACAGATAAACACAGGTATAGAACATGAACGAGGTGAAACTACGTGAAAATCAGTTCAAAAGCTAATTTCACTACATTGACCATCAATTGTGGTCTATGAATATCGATGGTGCCAGGAGACAATCGATGGTTCTAAAGGTCCATTGATGATGCACATGTCTAGAGACATTCAAATCATCAATGGTGTTCATCAACCATTGATGGTCGCTCGACACTGTCGATGTTCGAGAGCAAACCGTCAATGACAAGTTCAGCTGATTGAGATTTTGATGATTTAATGCCAGCCGTTCGTTGCTCATATGATATTCATCCTCTCCCATGTTTTAGAAAATCTTTCCTAGCCTAATTGTGAGAGAAAAAGATAGAGAGTGAGAAGGAGGGAGGAGTTCTAGGGTTTTGATTTTGGAGATTAAGAAGTGCTTTTTGATCCCCTAGAGTCTCATCAAACTCTTACCGCCGCACAAAACATCATTTGATCATTCCATAGAGAGGAGAGTTGCCCTTGGTTTGATCTTCATCAAGCTTGCTTAAATCTTTTGAGGGATAGTTTGTTTTGTCGAAAGGGCTGTAAGATTATTGCAATTATGAACTTAATTGATATTTATTTTTGTATTTCATTGAACTTCTTTCACTGCGCACTCAAGCCAGTTTAATTGAGAGTTGGGACTATGTAGGGCTAGGAGTTACTCATTATGAGAGTTAGGTTAGATGATTAGTTTCGGGTAGATACCAAGGTGCGGTCTTGTAAACCTACCGAATCGGGTTTATAATTCAGGTGAACTCTTTCATAGTGAGGAATCCCCTTCGTGAGAAGGAATAATGGACATAGAATTGTTTATCCGATTCACTATAAAATCTCAAGTGTTCCTTTTTTTTTTTTGATAGCGCCTTTGGCACGGATGGGTATCGAACCCAGGCCCCCCACGAGGGAGCGACACGGCTTTGTCATGTGACCTACTGGACCGCCCGTCAAGTGTTCCTTATTTGGTTGCTTTTGTGATATTTGTATTGTTTAATATCGTTTATCACTTTTATTCGCTATATTCCGCTGCATATTCTGTGTTTAGGCGAAAAACGGCAGGCGATCCTATTCATCCCCCCCTCTAGGCTTGCATCTTAAATCCAACAAGTGGCATCAGAGCCTCCTTACCCATTTCTAGGATTCACAATCCATGGTAGAGATGTCTTGTATGACCGCCACAATAATTTTCCTTGAGGAACACGCTATAAATCGACCCTCGCTTTTTGATGGGTCAAACTATACCGATTGGAAAGTGTACTTGAAAATCTTCTTATTGTCTACTGATTTTGAGGTCTGGAATATTATTGAGACTGGCTATAGTGAACTCATTACCATTGTTAGTGAGACCACCGTAGTCACAGCTAGAGATAAATGGACCCCTGGTGACAAAAGGTTTTACGCTTTGAATGCTAAAGCTATGAATGCTTTTTATTATTCCTTAACTGCTGAAAAATTTAACCGTGTGTCTAATTATTCTACAACACAGGAAATTTGGAATACTTTAAAATTACACATGAAGGAACTTCACAGGTAAAAGATGCATAACTTACGATGCTCGTGAGTAAGTAATAAAGCTTCAAGATGAAGGCCTCAGAGAGCATTCAGGATATATTCACCCGATTCACTGACATTGTGAACAAATCAAAGGCTTTTGAAAAAGAGTATGATAACAAAAAGTTTTTGAGAAAAATTCTTTGTTCTCTTTTCAGGGATTAGGAACTGAAGGTAACAGCTATCGAAGAGTTATAAATTTTTTTAGAACTAACTCTTGAAAACTTTATAGAAAACCTTCTCACATATGAAGTAAGACTAAAGGAGAGTGAGGAGGATTCTGAGGGTAGCTCAAAAAAGAAATCAATGGTTCTACATGCTAAGAAGAGTAAGTTGAGAAAGGAGGCAAGTTCCGACTCCGACGATGTTGCTAAGTGTGAAATGGGGCTATTGGTCAAAGGATTCAAATCATTCCTGAAGTCAAAGACGGGAAAAAATTTATGCGTAACAGACAGAATCAAAGCTTCTCTAAAGTAAGGAAGAACAAGTATGAAAATTTAGATTCTGAACCGGTTTGTCATCATTGTAGGAAACCCGGTCACTTCAAAAATGAATGTCCTCTTACCAAAAAGTATTACAAAAGAAAGAACAAAAAATCTAGGCAACATTGTGGGATTTCTCGAGTGATAATGAAAAATTAGAAAATAAGTCAACTAAAGATGAGAGAAGTCATTGTCTCATGGCCAGGAATGACATCTCTGACGACTCAGATGAGGAAAATTCTGATAATGAGGTATATCCTTCTTACGATTAACTTCATGAAAAGTATAATGAAATGTTGGGTCAGTTTGAAAAGTTTGCTGATAATGAGGTATATCTTTCTTATGATTAACTTCAAAAATGAATGTCCTTTTCAATCAAAGGTTTGCAAAGGCAAAAATTAGACTTGGTTATTCATACTCAAACAAATATAAAAGTTTCAAACCTTCTTTTATTAAAGGAAACAATCTTTCTTTTTATCAACCCATTCAAAATGTGTCATCTACAACTTATTACTTGTGTGGAAGAATGGAACACATTTCTATGTCATGTAGGACTCAATATAGGACAAAAATTATAAAACAGATTTGGGTACTATAAGCAATGATTTCTAACTACAGTAGACCTTTTTGGATACCCATGTCACTCATTGCTTCCTTCATATGGGTACAATGGAGGCTAAGAAGCAAGACAGCACATGTTATTTGGATTCAGGCTGCTTGCGATATATGACGGGAAAGAAAAAACTGTTCCTTAGCCTCAACAAAAAGAAAGGTGAAGATGTGACTTTTGAAAACAATGACAAAGGTAAAATAGTAGGAGTTTGCAATATAGGTAATGATTCTTTTAAACTCCCAAAAGTATTACTCGTTGATGGTTTGAAGCATAATGTTATTTCCATTAGTCAACAATGCGATAGAGGTATGTCTATTCTTTTCGAATCTACTGCGTGCAAAGCTATTGACTCAACAATAGGTTCAGTCATTTTTACTAGAAATAGATATGCTAACATTTACACATTGAACTTCAATGATACTAAATCTGACACTGTTAAATACTTGGTTGAAGGAAGAGAGGATTGCAAGCTTTGGCACAAGAAGCTTAGACAACAACCATGGGATTGTTGCAAAAACTCTCAAAGAAAGAATTAGTGAGAAGTTTGCATATCTCTACATTCATAAGTGAGAGTTTATGTGAAGCTTGGACGACCCGTCGAATTTATTAGATCCTCTCGTTGTTCGAAGAAATAGATATTGATGTGCCTTTCTCATGTTCATGTGTTCAGTGGTTATTTTTTTATCTCTTGTGATATTTTCTATCAAATTTTTTTGTGTGAACTTCTATGCATTTCTCACCATACACCTTTTGGATGGTTTTTCTCTGATTTATCTTGTATCATGTATATCCATTGGTATGTTTCTTCTTTTTATTTTTATTTTTATTTTTATTTTTTACTTATAACAAAAGGGAAGAATTTGGTGAAATTTGATGATAAAGAGTGTTTGAATAAGTGGTATCTTGTTATATGAATTGAGATTTTTGGTTTCTCAAATATCTTTTGAAAAACTCGATGCATTGTTTTGGGGGGAGCTTTACAATACCTTTGTGTTATCACACTTTTCATGAATGCATGAATGTAGGGGGAGTATTGTATATCATTTCCTATTGCATGAAAGTATTTTTGTGATTAATTTGATGTCTATATATCTCAAACACGCATATAATGCGGTATTTCAGATATCAAGTTTGTTATTATCAAAAGGGGGAAATTGCTATGACGTTGTCTATGCAATATCTCTTATTAGAGTAATAACAAATATATATTTGGTACTAATATTCGTTTGAGATGATTTAGTACGGGTAAGTGTAGGTATATAACATGAACGAGGCAAAACGACATGAAAATCAATTCAAAAACTGATTTTAGCACTTTGACCATCGATGGTGGCCTTTGACAATCGATGGTGCTTGGAGACCATCGACGATTCTTGGAGACCATCGATAGTTCAAAAGGTCTATCGATGGTGCACATGTCCCCCGGAGTCTCGTCAAACTCTTACATGCTACACACAAAATCACCTGATCGTTTCACAGCGAGGAGAGTTGTCCTTTGTTTCATCTTCATCTCCGTTCGTCATCAAGCTTTGCTTAAATCTTTTGAAGGGCTATTTGTTTATCGAAATGGCTGTAAGATTGTTTCAATTCTGAATTTAATTAATATTTATTTTTGTATTTCATTGAATTTCTTTCACGGCACACTCAAGCCGGTTCAATTGAGGGTTGGGACTAGGTAAGGCTAGGAGTTACTTATTGTGAGAGTTAGGTTAGACAATTCATTATGGGTAGGTATCAGGGTGCGGTCTTGTATAGCTACTGAATCATGTTTGTGATTTAGGTGAACTATTTCATAGTGAGGAAGCTCCTTCGCGAGAAAGATTGTTTATCCGAATAACTATAAAATCTTGTGTGTTTCTTGTTTGGTTGCTTTTGTGAAATTTGTGTTGCTTAGTATCGTTTTATCTCTTTCATTCGCTATATTCTTTGCATATTATGTGTTTAGGCGAAAAACGGTAGGCAATTCTATTCACCTCTTCCAGCTTGCATCGCAGACCCAACATGACGTATTTACGACAATGATGTTAGTAGAGTATGCAGGCAATATTTTAATCTTCATACAAAAATAATGTTATTAGAGTACGCATGCAATGTCTTAATCTTCTGCACTGCAAATAGAGATCATATGATCTGAAAATTGCTCCTACAAGTATTGTTTTGAGATACATGCTTTCGTTAAACAATTAGTTCTTATAGCAACATACTACTTTTTTTTATGTTAGATTCTTTCCCGTTGCTTATGTGGGATCCTATGAGACTTGGAAGATTACTCAATTTTGAAATATGCTCAAACCTCCAACAGAACTTAACCAGTTCATATAGATATTCTTGCGAGCTGGTCAATAACATAAGCCGAGAAATGGAGAAACCAATATCTACTAATAATTCAAGAAATCTAAACCTCCCTCCCCTCGACTACACAAACTCACAGCGTTACCTTCTACTAACTCGAAATGTTTTAGAACCAATGCGTAGGCGGGGTCTAAGAGCCGCCTAAGCGTTTTTGACATTTTATTTTTCAAAAATCTCCACTTAATATATATAACTCTTCAAAAATACAGGATATTAAGAAAAATAAATCAAGAAAGAAAGAAAATATAGAGTGGAAAAAGAGAAATCAGACAAAAGAAAGGTGAAGATGTGACTTTTGAAAACAATGACAAAGGTAAAATAGTAGGAGTTTGCAATATAGGTAATGATTCTTTTAAACTCCCAAAAGTATTACTCGTTGATGGTTTGAAGCATAATGTTATTTCCATTAGTCAACAATGCGATAGAGGTATGTCTATTCTTTTCAATCTATCATGCAAAGCTATTGACTCAACAATAGGTTCATCATTTTACTAGAAATAGATATGCTAACATTTACACATTGAACTTCAATGATACTAAATCGACAATGTTAAATACTTGGTTGAAGGAAGAGAGGATTGCAAGCTTTGGCACAAGAAGCTTAGACAACAACCATGGGATTGTTGCAAAACTCTCAAAGAAAGAATTAGTGAGAAGTTTGCATATCTCTACATTCATAAGTGAGAGTTTATGTGAAGCTTGACTGACCGGTCAATTTATTAGATCCTCTCGTTGTTCAAGAAATAGATATTGATGTGCCTTTCTCATGTTCATGTGTTCAGTGGTTATTTTTTATCTCTTGTGATATTTTCTATCAAATTTTTTGTGTGAACTTCTATGCATTTCTCACCATACACCTTTTGGATGGTTTTTCTCTGATTTATCTTGTATCATGTATATCCATTGGTATGTTTCTTCTTTTTATTTTTATTTTTTACTTATAACAAAAGGGAAGAATTTGGTGAAATTTGATGATAAAGAGTGTTTGAATAAGTGGTATCTTGTTATATGAATTGAGATTTTGGTTTCTCAAATATCTTTTGAAAAACTCGATGCATTGTTTTGGGGGGAGCTTTACAATACCTTTGTGTTATCACACTTTTCATGAATGCATGAATGTAGGGGGAGTATTGTATATCATTTCCTATTGCATGAAAGTATTTTTGTGATTAATTTGATGTCTATATATCTCAAACACGCATATAATGCGGTATTTCAGATATCAAGTTTGTTATTATCAAAGGGGAAATTGCTATGACGTTGTCTATGCAATATCTCTTATTAGAGTAATAACAAATATATATTTGGTACTAATATTCGTTTGAGATGATTTAGTACGGGTAAGTGTAGGTATATAACATGAACGAGGCAAAACGACATGAAAATCAATTCAAAACTGATTTTAGCACTTTGACCATCGATGGTGGCCTTTGACCATCGACGATTCTTGGAGACCATCGACGATTCTTGGAGACCATCGATAGTTCAAAAGGTCTATCGATGGTGCACATGTCCCCCGGAGTCTCGTCAAACTCTTACATGCTACACACAAAATCACCTGATCGTTTCACAGCGAGGAGAGTTGTCCTTTGTTTCATCTTCATCTCCGTTCGTCATCAAGCTTTGCTTAAATCTTTTGAAGGGCTATTTGTTTATCGAAATGGCTGTAAGATTGTTTCAATTCTGAATTTAATTAATATTTATTTTTGTATTTCATTGAATTTCTTTCACGGCACACTCAAGCCGGTTCAATTGAGGGTTGGGACTAGGTAAGGCTAGGAGTTACTTATTGTGAGAGTTAGGTTAGACAATTCATTATGGGTAGGTATCAGGGTGCGGTCTTGTATAGCTACTGAATCATGTTTGTGATTTAGGTGAACTATTTCATAGTGAGGAAGCTCCTTCGCGAGAAAGATTGTTTATCCGAATAACTATAAAATCTTGTGTGTTTCTTGTTTGGTTGCTTTTGTGAAATTTGTGTTGCTTAGTATCGTTTTATCTCTTTCATTCGCTATATTCTGTTGCATATTATGTGTTTAGGCGAAAAACGGTAGGCAATTCTATTCACCTCTTCCAGGCTTGCATCGCAGACCCAACATGACGTATTTACGACAATGATGTTAGTAGAGTATGCAGGCAATATTTTAATCTTCATACAAAAATAATGTTATTAGAGTACGCATGCAATGTCTTAATCTTCTGCACTGCAAATAGAGATCATATGATCTGAAAATTGCTCCTACAAGTATTGTTTTGAGATACATGCTTTCGTTAAACAATTAGTTCTTATAGCAACATACTACTTTTTTTTTTATGTTAGATTCTTTCCCGTTGCTTATGTGGGATCCTATGAGACTTGGAAGATTACTCAATTTTGAAATATGCTCAAACCTCCAACAGAACTTAACCAGTTCATATAGATATTCTTGCGAGCTGGTCAATAACATAAGCCGAGAAATGGAGAAAACCAATATCTACTAATAATTCAAGAAATCTAAACCTCCCTCCCCCTCGACTACACAAACTCACAGCGTTACCTTCTACTAACTCGAAATGTTTTAGAACCAATGCGTAGGCGGGGTCTAAGAGCCGCCTAAGCGTTTTTGACATTTTATTTTTCAAAAATCTCCACTTAATATATATAACTCTTCAAAAATACAGGATATTAAGAAAAATAAATCAAGAAAGAAAGAAAATATAGAGTGGAAAAAGAGAAATCAGACGAAAGAAAGGGAGAGGAGAAGAAGATTATGAAGGTACATAAGTTCGTAAATATTATTATCTAACTGCAATATTAACCAACAAGAAGACCCGATATTAAATTTAAGGGTTTTTTAGATATTAGTCCCTTAAATCTGTGCTATTTTGACATTAGTCCCTGAAATCTGAGTATTTTGATATTAGTCCCTCAAATTGCCATTAGTTGTTGATATTAGTTCTTCGTGAAGTTTTCTGTTAAAAAACTTCAACCATGGTTAGATTAGCCTTAACCATAGGTGTTAAATTACCAACATATCCTCTTTCTCTTCTTTCTCACTCTCTCAGTTACTCTCTCTCTGGTTTGGTAGAGGGAGATGAGGTTAGGGCAAGGGTTGGAGAGGAGGTCAAGGAGAGGAGGAGAGGTTGATGGGGTGGGAGGGAGGGAGGGCAACGGGGAGGGGAGGGGAGGTGGGGAGTGAGGGTGAGGGAATCGGGATTGAGGGAAGGAGAGGAGGAGAGGTTGATGGGGTGGGAGGGAGGGAGGGAGGGAGGGAGGGAGGGAGGGAGGGAGGGAGGGAGGGAGGGAGGGAAGGAGAGGAGGAGAGGTTGATGGGGTGGGAGGGAGGGAGGGAGGGAGGGAGGGAGGGAGGGAGGGAGGGAGGGAATGGAGTGGAGGAGGGGATGGACGGAATGGACGGAATGGAAGGACGGAATGGAATGGGTGGAAGGGAAGGAATAAAGATGGAGGAAGGACGGAAGGAGGAGGTCAAGGGAGATTTTGTGGCAGAGAACTCGTCTAAAGATGATTATTAGGGTTTAATGTGTTTTAGTTAACGATTATTAGGGATTTAATGGAGTTTAGTTAACTTTAACGAATATTCCCTCTATTTTAACCCTAACTAACCAAAGGACTAATATCAACAACTTAAGTGAATTTGAGGGACTAATATCAAAATACTCGATTTGAGGGACTAATATCAAAATAGCTCGATTTAAGGGACTAATATCTAAAAAACCCTAAATTTAAGAAGAAGTAAAAAAGAACGAGTTTTAACATAGAAAAACCCTTTTCATGTAGGAGCTTTACTAGTTGTCTCTGTACTCATGTTCGATTCAAACTCAACCAAATCCAATATAGATAACACAGATAGAATACAAGAGATACTCTCCACATCCTCCACCAAGGCTTGAACTGCTCTTTTGGCCTACCGGGTGGTTAATGAGAACTGATTTCATGATCATTTTAATTTTGCACTGGCTTTCATTCAGTAACACTCTATTTGGTCCTTTAAGCGACCGTTTGACCCAGAGTTGATCCTGGTCCAGTTTTAAAATAATCTTATTCTCTTTTGATCCAGGAGGTCAAAACGAGAAGTGGTTCAGGGGCTTTTTTTTGGCCTAGTGGGTCAATACTAGTCTCGTTTTTCCAAAACAAGACTTCCTAAAATGGGACAAGAATTAATCCTGGACCCTTTTTGGAAGTTTGCAAAAGGAACCTTACATTTCCAGGGAAAGGGGCACTACATAAAAGAAGTAAAAAAAAAAACGAAAAAAAAAAAATACAGCTCAGTAGACATAACGTCACCATGACCTCTTGTATGAGCACCAATGGTATTCTTGCTGATCTATATGGTTTTGATTTTATATACTGCACATTTTTATTAGATATAACGTCCTGCATTTCAATAGATATTACTGGGAAAGTACAATCCAAAAACAAAATTTCACAAGATGCAAGATACATAGAAATCTCAAAAGACCAAGTAGAAGAATGACTATATTAATCATACCGACGAAAAAAAAAAACATTACGATATCACTATACAATGTCTCACCCACATTTGGATAACTGCAATATTAACACAAAGACCTAAAAATATAGTCTAGTAATCCTACAAATATCAAATTCTAAAGAAAAAATAGAACAAAGTACCTCACACTCTGCTGGATCTAAACTTTGAGAATACCCCTCTTCATATAGGAGCTGCACAAGTTGTTCTAAAATGCCCAGTCTGATTGCACCTGCTACAGTGCACAACCCTCTTCACTCTCCCTCGATCCTCAGCCCTCACCCTCTTCTTCCTCGGCCTTCCCGGTGGCCTCAGAGACTTTGGCGGATTAATCAAAATCTCAACTTTATCCCCGCCTTCATTCTCTAAACTTAACTCCTTCCACAAACTCTTATCAGGAATTGGATGAATAGTCTGCGAATAAGTCTTCCTATATGTCGTCACAGTGAAGCAACTCTCAGTGTATCTATGCACATTTTGCCTACAAGAGAGCAATGCAGCTACTCCATGAGCACAAGGCAACCCATAGAGCTGCCATCCTCGACAAAGGCAGCAACGGTTTCTTATGTCAACGATATTCGATCCCTCATGTTGAGAAATGACTTCGAATTCTGCTTCATTTGCTCTCCCTACTTGATACCCTCTCGCCCTTTCAAGGGCTTCTGAGACTTTTCTTTCAGCGGAGGGGACAAGGATTGTTGACCACTGCATGCTCATCTCTCTTCGCTCGTTGAACCATGTCATCAACTGTCGCCTGATACATTCCATCATTTGGATTATTGGTAGTCCGGATGCTTCTAGAATCCAACTATTGAGTGATTCCGCAATGTTTGCTGTTAAGTGCCCATATCTAGTCCCTTCAAAGTACGCAGTTGCCCATAGTCTTGGAGGGATTCGACGAATCCAAAAGGCAGCTTCTTGTGAAATCTCTTCAATCTCAAGTACCTTAGCTTCAAATTCGATAACAGTCAGAGCATGGGCTGCCTCCCAAAGAAGGTTCACTAGCATTGTGTTGCTGAATTCCTTCCGGAAGCTATCGCTAAGGTGGCGCATGCAGAAGCCGTGAAATGCAGTAGGGAAGTTGAAGTCAACTCCATCGACAATACCCTTTTGTCTATCGGATAAAATAGTAAGCCTCGGCATGTTCTCGGTGTTGGCTTCAAGGAGAGCGTGGAGCTCTGATAAGAACCATATCCAATTCTCATCACTCTCTTCATCGACAACACCAAAAGCTAGAGGAAACAAAGCACCGTCACCATCAAATCCAGTGGCAAAGAGTAAAGTCCCCAGGTATTTACTCTTGAGAAGAGTGCGGTCTAGGCCTATCAAAGGACGGCAAGCATTCACAAAACCATATATCGAAGCATAGAACGAGATAAACAAGCGCTTGAAACAATTATCCTCGGGGTTTCCATAAACCGAAGCGATACTTCCAGGGTTTGTCCTCTTTACTTGCTCACAGTATTGAGGCAAAAGGCGGTAGCCTTCTTCAAAAGAGCCTCGAACAGCTGCCATGATTCTTTCTTTCCCTCTCCAAGCTTGCTTATAAGATAGAGTAATCCCATGCATTCGATGAATCTCCTCCAAGATCTCCTTCGGCTTATAATGAGGATTTTCACGAAGCCGCTCTTCAACAGAATTGGCAACCCACTGAACTGAGGCCTGCTGATGCCCTAAATGGTTGATTCCACTACATGTGTGAGTCTCGTGGATAGTTCTAATGGTAAATGTGGGCACACCGGGGAGCTTAGCAGCGTGAATTCTCCATGGGCAACCCTCAGCAGCACACTTAGCAGTGAACCGAGTCTTGTCGGACTTGACAGTTTGAATCTCAAAGTGGCAAGCAATTGCTGCATCTCTCAAAGCCCTTCGGCAGCTCTTAACATCGGGGAATTCTTGGCCAACGGCGAGCTCATGGTTAGGGTTCACAATAACCCGAGACTGGAGCACCGAAGGGATCATAAGCTGAGAGTGCTGAGGGGAAATTTCATGTGCAGGCTGGAGAGCGAGCTCATGAGACTGGTCCAAATCATGATTTTGTGCTTCGAGGGTAGACAGGTCATGGTGAGCCTCGGCTAGAGCCAGCTCTTGGTTGTCCGAGAGGCCGAGATCGTGGTTTTGAGCCTCAAGGGTTTCTGAATCAGGGTCTTGCGTTTGGCCAAGGGCAAGCTCATTGCTCGTGTCATGTTCATCATGAGGATGATGATGTTGATGTTGATGGTGACCAAGAACGAGATGATTGCCATCATGAGGATGGCCTAGGCCAAGTTCATGGTGGCCATGAGTTTGGCCGAGACCAAGATCGTGATGGTCAAGACCGAGGTTGTGCCTCTGGTTAAGGCCCAAGCCATGGTTCTGGCTGATGACAAGGTTGTGGCTTTGGCCGAGTGCGAGGTCAGGGTTCTGACCAAGAACTAAATCATGGTTCGCCATGGAGATGGTTGTGGATCAGTAAGCAACTGAGTTCTTCAAAACCTGGTCACAAGAGACAAAACATGCAATAGCTTGAGTGAGACTCTCTTAAACATGTAAGCAAAATCAGGCAAGGAACTGAGTATAAAATCCAGAGTATATCAGCAAGCTGCTTGGAACAGCTGCAGTAAAATGACTAACAATAGGTAACAGAGAATACAACTAATTTCGTTCACAAGAACCAAAATTTTCAGTAGCTTGATTGAAAATACCCTAACTAAATTGTAAGAAGAATCAGGCAAGAAAAACAATAAAAAACGGAATGTAAAGCCACAATTTATCTGCGATCTCGTATTGGAACAGCAGCAGTAAATAACTGAGAACATAGTTACCAAAACGGAGAATAAAACTAATATTTGAAAGTGATGAAAAACTAGACTACCGAAATAAACTGAACAATACGGGAATTTATCTAGCTTTCACCTCTCAATGCTCTCACATCAAAACCTCATTAGTCAACAAACTCCTGAACATTAGGAATTCAAGGTCAAGGTGCCATATTTCTATCACAAACAAGGAGATATAAGAGTCTAGTCAGAGATGCAACAAATTCGGTCGAGCATTCTAAATAAATATCGGAGCAATTAATAAGAATAGCCCACTTATGATTGTTAAAATGCATGCACCCTCAATAACTCTACACAGATGAGTCAAGCTCATAAGACACTCTCTACACAGGGTTCTAAAGTTCTGAATAGAATCAATAACTCTAACATCAGAAACAAAGATTGGATCTTTAGCTCTATCAGAAATAAATAACACAAGAAAGACTCCATAACAACAGCAAGAACAAGAGACCGAAAGAAGTTCAAATAACCCATAAAAACTGTATCAAATTACTGAAGAACAAACACACGATGAACAAGGAAAGAATTTAACAGCCACTTATAATCAATGCACGATCTGCTCTGAACGATAAGTTGAAAGACATTAAACAAGCGATAAAGAAACTAATTAAACCCAACCCCATAAAGAGAACTCCATCAAAATCCAAACTTGGATGCGAAAATCGAAGGCCCAAACCAAAAGCAAGTACCCACAACCTAAAATATCAGATCTTTCCACTTAAAAAAACTAAATCATACCTCTCCCCGCTACAGAGTCATGAGAGAACTCCACCAAGATCCGATCTTTTGAGAGGGAAGCATAAACGAAGAGCCCCAATCGCAGAACCCAGAAGGGAATTAGAGGATCGCGCGGAGATCTGAGAGAATCGATCTCGGGTTGGATTTTTTGAACGGGGAAAGAGCGGGTAAATTGCAGGGCAAAAGAGGGAAATCGAGGGAGGAGAGGGTAGAGAGAGAATTTCAATAATAAGAAGAAGAAGAAGGAGAGAGATTGAGATTTTTAGAGTGAGGAGGGCAAAAGGGCAGAAGAGGGCTACGGCGATGGGAGGAGGAAATAAGGGGGCATTTAGGTCAACATAATGGAGATCCCCCTTATCTTTTATGGGGTGATTACAACTTTGCCCCTCATCAAAAACCCTAATTGCCCCTTGGTGTGTATTTTGCCCTTGGGCTTTTTGTGGTTAGGTGGCCTCAGTTGAGTAGCGTGATCTTTAACTAGCATAATCATAAAACAGGCAGTTTTTTTTCTACAACTCTTTTTCTTCTCTTTTTGGGTTCCTCTAGCTTATTTAAAACTTTTAGCTTATGTTATGTTTGAACAATCATGAATAACAAAGTATTAATACATTTTATGAGTGAGACACCTTGCTCTGCTTTTTACTTTTAAAAAAATTAATGAAAAAGTATTATGATATTTTAAGAAATCTCCAATTTAAATTAGAAAATATGTTTGAAAACTAGAACTTTAATCTTATCAAAATAACACAATTGCTGATTGAACAAAAACTCATATTATTTTGCATTTTCAACTACCATAAATTAACAAAGTTAATATTTTGACATAGGAAGTGGACCGGCCTAAATTTTAGCCACTGTTTCAGCTATGTGTAGAAGAGACGGCTATTAAGCTGCCTGAAAAATCAACATATCAAACTAGTTTGATTAATATTCTAGAAAACTCTAAGTTATGTGAAAATTTTAACATATACATTTGATGATGTGTTGAACAATATGTATGGTGATGATCTTGAATTTGATGAGCCGATTAGTCTAGGTCACGATAAGATTTGAGCTCACAATCTCACAGTATCATTTCTATACACACACATACACACACAAGGTTTTATGCACGTGCAATGCACATGGTTTAAAACCATAATTAAGTACTTTTAGTTTATTTCCTTACTAAAGTTATCCATTAGTTCCACTTCGATAGTATTTGCTCACTTATGTCTTTAAACTTTAACATTGTGATTTTTTTAATCTTTATCTGAATGGGCTAACCTAATTTAAATTTTCATGTTGATAATTGAATTAACACGAAGCAAATGTAATTTGAAGCAAATTTAAATTTTCATGTTATTTAGATTGACATGAAATCAAGCTTGACCTGAGAAAGTATAAGCGTTAAGTAAAAATACACGAAAAATAGCGTTATAAGCCAAGATGATTGATCAAAAGTGGGCTAAAATGACGAAAAGAGAATATGAAGTTTGTTCCTATTAAATTTATAGACTTCATAAAATTTCATAAACTAAAGATTAATATTAACTCTAGTTTACTTTTATATGATAAAAGCATCCAAATAAGCATATAAAAGTACAAAAATATTCATGAAAATCCCTTCTAAAGATTTGTAATCTTACTAAAAAGTAAACTATTCTATAAAATATTTTAAAAATATTATCTTTTATTCCTTCTATTTTATTTTTTTATTGAGCCAAGATCAATCATTCTCCACCTTTATCTTTTTTCTAGGCAATCCTAGAGCAGTGTCTTCATCGCCTACATTTGTGACATCAGGCTAGAGCTAGATTTCTTGTGATGTTATCTATCCCTAGTCTTTTATCAATTAATGTTACTTACGTATTTTTGTTGCTCTAACTTATTAATAAAATTATATGTAGTTACTTTAATTTACACAATGACGTTAATTTTTAATTTATCATATATTTTTAAAATTTTATTCCTTAACTAGATATTTTTAATTTATTGATATTATTATTTTATTTACCAAAGATCAACTCGGACTACTATTAGATGTTGAAAAGGGATGGTAAACCTTAAATTGGAAGTAAATTTACACATCTTAATGAAAGAATATCAAACAGTTACTCTTTTTTTTTTTTGAATAGTTTTAAAATTTCAGTCATTTTTTAAAATTTGAAGTTTGAGGGTGTGTTTTGCACATTTTAAAAATTTTGAGAGTGTTTTTAAAATTTTAAATTTTAAGTTAGGTGCTAATAATTTCCATGTTTCATATGTTGGTAATAACTTTTCAAATGTCGAATATTTCTTGCATCTCTAAAATTTTGAGAGTGTTTTTACAATTAATGAGAGTTTAGGTTGCCTTTTGCAAAATTTAAATTTTCAATGGTCTGCTGATAATTTCCAGATTTGATATGTACTAGTTATGCGTTTTGAAATTTTAGGGTTTTTTTTGCGATTTTTAACTTTTGAGGGAGTTTTTAAAAATTTTTTTTGTAACTTTTAGGTTATTTTTACAAATTTTAAATTTTCAGGCGCATAATGGTAATTCCTTGAATTTATCTATGTTGTTTACAAGTTTTGAAATTTCAGAATTACAGGGTGCTTATTGATGTCAGATGTTGAATAGTGAGATTTAGTGTGGATTATAGAGAGAGGGCCCTTCAATCTTCCTTAATGGTTGATTATTGAGCAGAGGGTTTGATCCTGTACAACAACATGTAAGATGATCGGAATTAGGTTCTCCGGTGGTTCCTTCGATGGTCAAGTCAGTATTGATCTCAGGTGGAGGATAGAAAATATATTTAAAGTCTGTTATGGTGTGAAAATTATGTATCTTTGAGCAGTAGGCAGTGCGCCTATTTATATTGAACCGACAAAGGCTTTTTCGTAACTTTGGCCGAGTCCACGCATTTGGCTTAGTCAGCTGATACTTTACAGGTTTTAGCAACGGGTACACCGAGTCACTCTTGTTATTAATGCGATAATGATAGAGGGTTATAGTGTTGGCGTGGTCCGATGAGTCATTAGGACTCTGACGGTGGTGTAATGATGGTTCTAACCGTGCATTTAATGCGATGGTGACTAGCTGTCGCTGATGGGTTTGAGAAAGAACGCTTTTCATCTCGGCTCTTCGAGAGAGGCTGAGAAATGATGCCTTTCGGCTCGGCTAGTCGAGATCTTGACTTGGTTATCTGAGTAATGGTGTGTTCTAAGTTGGTTTTTGCAAAAGGGGTCCGAGTGAGGACGCCTTTCAACTCAGCCTTCTTGAGAGGGTCCAAGTGAAGACGTCTTTCGACTCGGCCTTCATCATGTCTGGTCGAGTCGGTGTACAGTTACTTGAGACATGTGTCACCTTCTGGAACGGGAATAACACTTAGTCATTTCTATGATACAACAGTGCTTTTTTTTATATAATTTGAGCTTTTAAAGGTGTTTCTATAAATTTTGAAACTTTAAGAGTGTTAATTAAAAATTTTAAATTCTTCGAGGCTGCTTTTAATTCCCAAATTTCATGTTTGTTATTTTAAGTTTTGAAAATTTAGGGTTTTTTGTGTACTTTTGAACTTTGAGGATATTTGTGCCATTTTTGAAGTTTTTTGGGTTTTTAGTACTTTATATGTTATAATATGTTAGCTATGTATGATTTCTTTACCTAACAAACTAATACCGTGAAGCTATTTCATGTATTTTATTAATCTTATTTTTTACCAATACCGAGGAGCTATTTCATGTATTTTATTAATCTTTTTAAATAGTTGTGTCATGTATTTTATTAAAATTTTTAATTGTTGAGCTATAGGTAGTTCACGGGATTAATATAGGATATACTTAGGATTAAGATAGATTAAGATTTAAATAAAATATTTGAAATAGTGAATGGTAATATTGACTATGGAAAATTTTTCTCGAACTTGTGCTTTTAAAGGGAGTATGA